>JANHJO010004476.1:69061-99845 GCA_032468235.1 Pseudoxyrhopus heterurus | reverse complement strand
GAATTATACTTACAATTTTTTGGCAAAGGTCTGACTGGCTAGTTTATTTTATATACAATTTTACTGCGGGGCAGAATTTTACATTTCAATGAATCCTTGATATTAATTTATTGTTAGTGACCAAGATTTGGAATATAACAGATTATAAGTGTCATTCTATCTAACAATTTCTCATCCCAAACATTTTTAGGTGAATGTGTTAAAAATCAAACAAAAGAAAAATAAAGCATGAAACAAAGGGAAAAACAAGCTATATTCCTTTTTATGATAGAAGTGGACAAAATCAAGTATTTTCATAAGCTTCATCATTCTCTGAAGTTTATGGAAACTTTATGGAAATCTCAATGTAGGTTGCTTCTA
Organism: Pseudoxyrhopus heterurus; assembly: GCA_032468235.1. Taxonomy (NCBI): domain Eukaryota; kingdom Metazoa; phylum Chordata; class Lepidosauria; order Squamata; genus Pseudoxyrhopus; species Pseudoxyrhopus heterurus. Next base: position 99,485 of record JANHJO010004476.1, on the reverse strand, counting down.
ATCTGCTATATAATTCACATTTGATTTTTCTCCTCCAGTTCTCAGAATTTGGACAAAGGGAAGTTAGAGTGGTATTGCTATATTAGACTGTTCAATAGAAAAATAATAATATGTTTTTAAAAGGAATACTCCAGAAAAGATTTCTTGTCATTTTTTAGGCTGTTTAATATCTTCATATAAGTTTGTGATTAGTTCAGAATCTTTCCTCTGCATTTTGATTTTCACTACTGTAAGCATGAGTAATAAAACATGCAACAGTACTGCTTCAACCTAAGGCTCAGAATGATTAAATATGTTACTTTTAAAAAATTTTACAGTTCACAATGGATCTTGTCATAAAAATGTTTTTGCTATATGTTTTATTTTCTTTTTGTTACCAAGCCTTAAAGATATACCAGCTAAATGAGACATGATTATGGAAACAATTCCTGTTCTTTCTGAACCATACTATTTGTATGAGTCTGAGTTTTTTCCCTCTGAAAAAGTAAATATAGCCTTTTGTTTGTTTAGATGAATTACAGAACTTTAGCAACAAATTTTTTTTTAGAAGGAAACAAACAAAGCTGCTAGAAGAATGGAACAAATAAAGTGACAAGTTATCGAGTGAAAGAAAACAGAGTGTGGTATTAGTAATAGCAACAAAACTTTATCAGGATTTCTCAGCAAAGGTATTCAAATAGGTAGCCAATATTAACAAGAAAGAATTAGGATATTCTGCAAGTTTCTGTGTATTTCTTGGATTTGTGTATGTTTTAATTCCCAGTCCCATTGTACAACTGGAGGAAAAAAAAAAAAAAGGGTGTCATACCCTGCCCAAAGAAAGTCAAAGGAAAAAACCCATCCCTGAACCACAACCTGCGGATTTGGGGAGCAAAAGCAATGAAAAAACAATGAATAAAGAAAGAAGCATTATAGCAGCAAAAGCAGAAGAATCAGCATGTATGGACAGAGGTAAAAGATATCAACATCTTCATCTTTTTCTTTTGCATAGAATTGTTTTTCTATTCAATTTTTCCAGTTTTTCATTCCCTGCATGATTAATATTATCTTAACAAGATAAAATGGCAAATATCTTTTGGGAGATGTTGGATGTTTTGGGGCAAAAGGTCTTAACAGGTTGGGTTATCCCCACAGATTCTAATTTGTGCTGTGCTTTATTGAACACTGGGTTTTGTTGTCAGTGAGCACAATGAGATTCAAGCAGTACAGACAATGCATTCCTTATTTACATGATGAGATGAGTCTGTTTCAACCACTAGCATGATAAAGATGTAGAATGGGCTTATATACAAGAAGAATTGTCTTTACATTACACACATCATCTTTCTACAAAGCAGTAATTCTGTTCCCCCCCCCAACAAATAATAAAATATTAAATAATTGATAGATTGTTTTGTGCTTCCTGCATAGTCCACTCCAATGGAAACTATATGAATAATGAAGCTTTTTTTATATAATATCATCACATAAATCCCCATTTCAATTTCTAATTGTAACTATCACTCTGCTTTACAATGCAATCTTTAAATGGAATTCAAAACAGCCAGGGTTCAACATTCTTTGGCAAATGTTATGCACACATTCGCAGGTGGCTCTTGAAAAGAACTGGAAGGTAGACCAATGCACAACCTGGGCCTTTGAATAGGATGTTCCAAATTCAACTGCTTACTCTTCTAGTGATCATGCCAGATCAAATCAAAGTTTGTGTAATGTTATCTGTGTCAATGGCCTGAAGTTAAGCCAAAGGTTATGAACAATTAGACATTCACCATTTTTTTCTACCAATGTTATTTTTAAAAAAATATGAATATCAGATCAGATTATTCCAGTTACTCTTTCCCTAATTTCCTGGATCAGAGGTTTTCAAAAGATGAGATTATACTTTTATTTTGGCATAATCAAGTTGAGAGAATACATGAATGATCTTCAGGGATATGTTGGAACCTAATTAGTTTTTAGACTGGCCCAAATAGCTATTCCCAATTGTTTGGGAATCCATATTTAATGCTATTGTATCGGCAATTTTAAATTTACAATAACCAAATTATTAATGATGTATGTTAATGATCATTGGTTTTTGTTGCCCTTAATCTTAAAATTAATTTGGGATAAGATAGTTAAAGGTGTCATTGAAATGATTTTTGATTGCAAATTTTTAGTAGGCTATAGAAGATATAAAAGAATAAGTGCATTTCCAGATATTTTAATTTGGGGCTATCAATAAACATTATTTTATTAATATAAAAAACACAGCCAAAAATGTAGATGATTTTTGTGATCCAATAATATCAACACATTTCAATGGTATTATGGAGAACAACAGAAAGAGTTTCTGGCTCATGGCAATGGTCATGTTTGATAATCTCACAGAAAGGTTCTATAAAGCAAAATACAACCATTTCTTATATCCACCCAACATTAACAATTTGTTGATTTGCAAAGCCTCCTGCTTTAAGTTTGCTTGAAAGTGGATCAAGTGCCTCTTTATGAAGTCAAGATGTACCAAATGGGAGGCAGCAAGTATATTTAGTTGTCTACGAACACTTGCTCCTCTCTTATCTCAAAAGCTCCTAATGAGAAGACCTTGCTTCTCTTCAGATAGTTTAACATTAGATATACACAAGATACATATGAGCATTTTGTGCTCCCTACAATCATTTATGTAAATTGTATCTCCTTTCTTCTCCAGATGTGACAGAACATCTCTACTTGTGGAAAAAGGAAGTAATAATTCTTTTCTCTCTTTGCTCAGGAGGAGGGAGAGAAAATCTTTTTGAATATTGTGGGAGATCGTGCTCAAGACTGCAGGGAAGAAGGACATTGACAAAGATTACCTCTGTAATTTTCCCTGTATAGGATAGGACATCCTAGACTGGATTATATGGAGAGACTTCACTAACTGGCTGAAGGAAATGCTAGATTTTAATAAGTCTGAAATCCACCATGATCATGCATAATGTTCCATGTTTTTATATGATTTACAACATTCTTTCATTATGACATGAAATTTGCATAAATGGTATTTTAATAATGGAATATTGTTATGGCAAGAAGAGATAAGATAGTTACAATGAAAAGGTCCACTTCATTTGCATGCCATTCGCTTAAGCGAGAATTACATGGGAATTAGAACACATAAGAGGCGCCTTTGGAAATGAAACCTTTTGCTATAGGAGGCATCCTATGCTGTCACTTTTGTGGATGGGAATGAATTTCTTCATGATTCTCACTCGGGTAGAAGAGGAGTAGGTTGTTCTTCTCTGAGGACAAGACCCTACTAAATGTATTCAAGTTTTCACAAATCTGAATTTTAAAATTTCTTTTATTTTGTATCTTATAACTTTTTATTTCAATAAAAGGGAAGGAAGCCAAGAAAGCAGAGCAGAAGAAAGGCCATGATATTAGCATTTGAGATGCAATGGGCCCAAGCAAAGCCCCCAACAGATTTGGGCAACCACAAGGAAACAGAAAACATATAGTCAATTGGGGGGGGGGGAGGAATCTTCAAATTGTTTCACACAGAATAGCAGGCTTGAGCAATTGGCGAGAGAGAGAACTATGGCATAGCAAAAAAAAAAAAATAGGTAATAAGATTGATCAAAATAGGTGATAGGCTTTGTGTATGATTTTTATATAACGATAGATATTATGGCATTAGATGGCAAGTTTAAAATGAGTTTGAAATTTTAGATTTGGCATGAATTGGCAATGGCACGATTGCTTATCTGCCCATTCTCAAATCAAGTTGTGACCAAATTGTAAACATACTGCTGGTGTGTGTCCTTTCTTTTGTTACTGTAAATAAGAAGAGAAGGCATAACATTCTGGAAGTGAAATCTATTTTTCTGTATTTCAACATTTCTTTTACAATATGTCATTTCTCATACCTTTATTCCATCCTGATGTTTCTATATGAATTGAAGAACAGAAAAGTAGATAACCAAAATAATAATTTCTGTTCTAAATGGAATTATTTGGATTCATTGTCAGTTGCCCAAACTGTTATATTCCCCAGCAAAAAGCAATATATTTTGGCTGGCAACTAATCAAATGTATGTTACATATAAAGAATGGATTTTAATATTTTTCTGAATTGTTGCCAGATTTGTATATTGTGCAGATGGCTGCACACAAAATGTACTCGCTCTTCTCTTTGCCATACATGAATATTCCTGTGTGCATAAAAGGAAAAGAATGAAACTCAGGAAAATGTGTCTATCATTGAAGTTGGGGTGGTATTTCAGCTTACTCTATCATGATTTTACTTTTTCAGAAAACTGGAGTTTTATTTCCCCTCTCCATTTATAGACTTTCAGGACAAAGCATTAAAAGCAGTTATATTTATATATCCATTTGTATAGTTCTTCATTTTGATGGTTGGTTGACATCACTCCATCCTTCTTTCTGACTTGACTCTATATGTTTTATGGATGTGATTGCTTGTTCACCTTCAGCTTGTAAGATTTTGACAAATAGGATGGAAATGGTCAACCTTCAAATGAGAAGAAAGCAAGACCTAATTACTTCAACCAACCTATATAGGAATGAGAGGGAATGTACCACACAAGGAAACTTTTGTGAAATACAGCAGATGATGCACAGTCTTTCCCCCTTCATTAGGCTGAACCACACGTTTCCCTCATGCTTCTGGAAATTTGACTGTTGATCATTCTGAGTTCTTTTTCATAGATGATCATTTTAGTGGGGGGACAATGAATTATAAGTAGCATTCTCCTCTGCTCCATTCTTCTTACAGTTAGAGAAGACTCACGTGGAAGAAATTGAAGAATTTACCAAGGAGGAGTCTGAAATATTGCAACAGAGACAGCAGAACCACTGGCCACAAACTTGGTTTGCCATTACCCAATGGAATAGCTTGGCTAGTTTGCAAGGGACATGACATTTTCTGCCTTGTGATGTTAGTAAATTCTGCAATCTGAAAGAATACTGAGGAATAGAAGGTGGAGGGGAGGGATGTTGTTTTCTTCCAGGCGGTGCAGAATGTCCATCAGACAGGTACAATATGGAGGCCTAGGCTGTCACCCTGCAGTTTCATGTGGTTTCCATGGTAGTTAGTGGCGGTCATAGGCAGCGGCAGCAGTGGGAGGTGCGGAGCCCCGGGATGTGGCACTATAATAATAAGGGGAACCTGAAAGTTAACACAGGAGAAAAATGGACTGATTGAAAGGACATACAGTAAAATAAAATAAGAAAAAAGAAAGGAAGAAAAGAAAGAAAGCATATTAAAAGGAACTAGAAATAGAAATCTGGAAATGAGGATTCCTTTACTGTACCATCTACTGCCTAGATGTAAAATAAGGAAACAACATACATGGTATATATGTACTATATCATGCACGGGAAGTTAAATTACTTGGATTATCTAGTGCTTGTTATCAGAGTCCTATTCAAGATATTCCACTCAGAAGAAGAGGAAAACAAGAACTTTGCAACTCTACTTAGATTCATCTGTGGTCCTATTAACTACCAGCAACAATTGAATACATCTAATTTATTCTTGCCAGCTTGGCTGATTTTTTAATACTGGAAATTTCTTTTTACTTTGTCAGCTCTCTATAAGCCTGCAAGAGTCGTTAATGTGGGTGGTCTTAAAAAGCGAGTAAATAAAAAAATAAAACATTTTTGTTGATTCCCCTCATTTCCACGGTAATCTCCAAAACCATTCTGGATGATACTTAGTCCTCATGGAGAAATGTAGACGCTTGCAAAGGAAAGAGGGAATCTAACAATAGTACTCTCTTTCTAATTTCAGTAGCAGAAATGCCCACCTTAGCACAAGTATGCAGGAAATATAAGCAGCTTTATTATTAGGAATACTTCCCATTCTGAGAGAGTACTTTTTATATTAAAAAATAATATAATATTAAATACTAGCCGATAACCTGGCTTTGCCTGGGGAATTTATGCCTTGAGCAGGGAATGCTGCAGCCTACAATTCCCAGCATTCTTTCCCCATTTTGCATGCCTTGCCACTATTGGCTGGAGAGCATCCGATTTGCATGCCTTGCCTCTATTGGCTGGATTGGCCATTGCTGCCTCGTCGACCTTGGGGGGAGGGGTGGAGTTCAGCAATCTGTCGAGTCCTGCTCACCAGCTCCGCGCCGTACCTTACGTGGAGTAGACATGCCAGCAAACCGTCATCTTCCACTTTTCCATTTTCCAGCCGTCCTGACTGTCGGCACTCTGAGAGGGTCTCTCAGAGCTAGGACAGTGTTGTTTGTCCCGCTCTGGGCCCCACCGATCAGCTGTGTTAGCGCGCCTGCGCAGAAGCTTCCAGACGCCTCCAGGCCAGATTGCGGTTACTGGGGTGGGCGGAGCAGCTGACAGCGCAAAATGGGCGCTGGAGGGCGAATGCCTCCAGCGTCGACTTTTTCAACTGGACTTGTCTGACTTTTTCAGCGACTGTTACTTTGCATTTGCTTTTGCTGGAAGAGACGGGGGAAACTACTGGCAATAAATTGTTTTGGTGGATTTCTCTCGTTGCTTTCCTGCGTCTAGCGATCGAGATGTGACACAGTCTTTTTGGGGGGCAAAGAAGGCCCAACGTCGTTCCTGACCCCCCCAGTGTTTGTCTCCGGAGTGCAAGGTATGTGCCTGGCAAGTTTGGGCACATAATCTATAAAACACCCACAGTCTGTTTTATAGATGTAGATTATCTATCATCTATCTATCTTGGTTGATAAGTGTGTTTATTTCCAAACCCAAGGTGTCTTTTTCATTATTTTAAGAATATAAATAGAATTACATTCTTAGATTCCATATTTTTTCCTGCATCTAGCATGCACAATGTTTCCATTAAGGAATTTGCCAGGAAAGCTCATAACAAGATCTGAGACATTTTTATAAATGAATTTACCCGTTGAATATATTTGTACCTAGAAATCAGGTTTCAGCAGCGTTCCAAGTCTAGCAACTTGGATCATTTATATCTGCCATTCCATCAGCAACATTATACAGTAAAGAAAAAAGAAAAGACCTTCTGATACTCATTTGCAAAAGAAACTTCGTCTTCTGCATTATGCAATCTGCTGGTTGGACAGAGTAAAGAGACATCTGCTGGTGAGCAATGCAGCTCATCTCCTTATTTGGTGGAATTTACTAAAAAAAAAAATGCATTTTCTACCTAGTCACACATGGAAACAAGCAACAATATGGCAAGAGCAGCATAGTTTGAAATTGACCGTGCAGCTGTTAGAGGTAAAGTTTACCTTTTAGCTTTTATTCACAATAAATTCTAGAAAAGCACATAGTTTTTTTATACATTTTTTATTATTTTTTTCTTTATATATACATCTTATGCATGAACAGAGCTATTTTGGGGTATCATTCATATTAATTCCATCCATCAAAATAATAACCAAAATTTCTATCACATTGCTTCCATTAAAATTATTATAATATTATCTAAACCTATGTAATCAATTTTCCATTTTTCTTGAACAATCTTAAAATTTTACTATTTCACTATTAAATCTGATTAAATAATATCAATTGTAGTAATCCTATTCACATCCTTTGTCAATCTAACTTAGCTTAGACTTCCAAAATAAAAGAAACAGAAAGGGAAAAGGAGAAAAACAAAAACAATAGAAAAAGAAAGCCATTTTACATTAATTGGGCTTCAATAATCTAGAAAATCTTCCCTATCTATATCAATTATAAATATCATTCAATCCTTTATATTCATGCTAGCAAAATTATTAGTCTCTATCATTGTTATCAACTAAATACATTTCTCATTTTATTCTTTCATTCAATCCTTCATATGCCTATTAACAATTTTATTAATCTTTATCTTTTTTAGCAATTAAATATAGTTCCCATTTCATATTTTACTATCACATTTTATTAAATCTCTTTATTTTATTTACACTTCTGTAAGCCAAAATTTGCCCCACTATTCTTCTTATTTCTATCTCTATCTTTTATATTCCCTCCATTCATTCACTATTATATATAAGCACAATTAATTCTAAATGTCATTTATATCAATCTCTTAATACTAACAATACTAACAATACTATTTATCCCTATCACCTTTGCCAAACATCTAAAGCTTCCACTCTTTCTTTCTATTATTTCCTTCTATAAAATTTAGTACTCTAACTATTCCCCCTAAGAAAAAGAATTGTGCTTCTGCCTTTGTTTACAATCAGGCTAATCCAAATACTTTTATGGCTGCTTCTACCCATCATCTCTTCTTTTTGCTAAAAATACAATCCTTATAAATCTCCTGGTTTTTCTCCCAGGCTCCTCTCCTTCACCTCCGCCTTCATCTGCTTCTTTATTCAGTCACAGTATTTTTCCTCTCAGTGTCTCTTGTTGCCAAATCTCCAACTTGTCTGTGCATGCCTCGTTCTCAATCTTCTTTCCCCAAATAGTCACCAGTCCCTCCAGTTGTTGAAATCTATGCTTTATTTTATCCAATTCCTCTTCCTCTTTTGTTAGCTGTTTTATCAGTCTTGGCTTTTGCTCTGAACCTTGTTTTTTAAGTTGCTGGTATGACCAATCCATCGGCTCCGTCTGTTCTCTTTGTTGTCCTTGCTTGGTTTCTATCTGATCTGGGTCCTCCTCATTCCATTGCTTCATCAGCTGATCTGTCAATTCCATTGTCTTGTAAATACTCTGATCTTCATTCAAAATATCCACAACTTTATTTCTCAGTTCAAGTATCATTTCCATTCTGTCAATTATGTCCATTCTGTCAATTATTCTTTAACAACCCAGAAAGATCATATTACACAGTCCTCTCGCTTCTGTGATTTCCACCATGTCTTCTGTTTCAATCATAGTGGCTGCAAAAATGCAAGCAATCACCCTTCCATCCAGCTCCCAGTGTTCAAAGTCTTAAACTTTCCCATTCAGCACTTTTTCTGGAGCATGGGGACTGTTCCTCCTTTTGTCCATAAATAACGCTCTCAAATTATTTTAAGTATATTTCTCTCTTAAAAGAATATTATGCAGCTTTTCCGATTTATTGTTAGAGTCTCTTTTTTTCTTTAAGCTTCTTTCTTGGGGTTGCTGTTTAAATAGAGAAAAATATCATCTCACCCAGTAACAGCTTCTGTTCCCTTCTGTCTTCCTCCTGCATGATCTTCTATCCAGGATGACTCCAACTGTGAGGCGGCCATATTAGCTGCCACTTTGCACCGCCGTCGGCTTAGGGGATTTTCCTAGCCAGGGAGGGGAGATGCAGCTCCCCTCAACCTGCCAGGTGGCTCCCCTTTGCTTCACTGCCCCTCCAAGGTGGCTATGGCTCCTTTTTTAGCCCTCCGGTGGGAAAGCCTGAATCAGGGCCGCAGAGATTGCGGTCCCTACATCCAGTGGCACTGGAAGTCCTAATAATAGAAAATTATAATCAGTCCCAAATGGGAAACCCGGCTACTATTGCCGCTGAAGTTACTACACATGAACACCTAATGATTATGAGAACTGTTAAAGGACAAGCTTTTCTTACATTTAGGCTAAAAGGGAAATGAGAATTTAAGACAAAGAAATGCACTCCCCAAACAAAATTGTGAGGATGGTACCCTTGGAACCAGTTACTTTTTGCCCATAGAAAGTGAAAACTTTCTTTCCCACCTAAAACCTAGAAATTATTCATTATTTCACTGATCCTACTATATTCTTATCTGAAGATGTGAATTTGTGTACATATTACTTTCTCTAACCTGCCTACACTTGCTCTAAACTGCCCCCATATCCCATTCTTTGCCGTTTTAAGAATTCTGGGAGTTGAAGTTTACACTAAAATGGCTAAAGTTGAGAAGCACTGCCCTACATGACTTATAATAATAGCAACCTTACTGTTAAAATATATCATTTGTTTAAAAAGCACCCATAGCTTAAATAATAATAATTTTTGTGATATTTGTAATACATTTTTAAATGTTCAATTGACTGGTTTCATGTTTAATGAATAAAAGTTTATAACAACAACAACAACACAACAACAACAATAATAATAATCAGCGGAACTGCAAAAAGCTGTGCTACTTGAAACATCATACATTTTAAAAAGATACTTGGTTGATACCTAGAATGCTGGCAGCAACCCGTATCAACCATCAGTGTCAGTCAATGATATTTGTGATACATTTTTAAATGTTCATTTGATTGAGTTTCATGTTTGATGAATAAAACAATAACAACAACAACAACAATCATATGTGAGCATGGAATGTTTCAAGTACTACAGACAGTTTAGGTAGAATAAAGAGCATAGAAAGAATATCTGAATGACAGGAAAGAAGATGCCCTGAAGCTAGTAAACCATGAAGGCTTATTGAGCACAGGACAGATCAAACTGGCCTACAAGAAAGAGCAAATGAAGAACAGAAAAGAGATATGACAAGGCGATGTATTACATGGCCAGTACATGCCCATGCCCATGCACACGCACATACATGCACACACATACACACACACACACACACACACACACACACACACACACACACACAATCACACTACTGGTAGGCAAAGCAGACAGCAATAGCAAAAACCTTGCAGTGCCTAAGAACAGGAAAGTTGAAGAAAGGGACAAAGTGGCTAATTCTGGCTGCACAAGACCAAACCTTAAGAATAAATGTATACAAAGCCAGAATTGAGAAGACAGCAACATACAACAGGTGCTGTCTCTGCAAAGAAGCTGAAGAAACAGTGGACCACCTGGTTAACTACTACCAGAAAATCACACAGACCACTATAAGCAATGGCATGACAAAGTAGTAACAATGGTGCATTGGAAGATCTCCAAAAAATACCACTTGTCTGCAAACAAGAACTAGTGGGACATAAAATAGAGAAAGTAATAGAAAATGAAGAAGCTAAAGCACTCTGGGACTTTAAAATTGGAACAGAAAAGCACCTGCCATGTAACATCTCAAGCTTAACAATTGTTAAGAAAGACAAAAAAAGTCTGGATAGTGGATGTTGCAGTATTTGGCAACAGCAGAATAGAAAAGTACTCGGGAGGGCTTAATAGGTGAATAAAAATATCAAATTCAATCTAAAAACCTTACTGACTGTGCAGCTAATCATAATAATAAATTGACACTCAAAAGACCAAACAATGTTTGATTTTTAATGTCAGACCTGCCCGACGGAAGACATGAGGAGAAAAAAATGAGCCCCAAAAGCCTTATTGCTGTCCAAGAAATTAGCAACTTAAAGGAGCTTTAGGGGACAGAATATTTCAAAGGCTCACCTCTGGATTATGTTACAAATAATGAATGTGCGATTGTATCCATCTCATACTGAAGAAATGAAATGCTAGATTTCTTTCATGAGATGGTAGGTACACAATGGTAGGCACCAAGCTAATTGTTTTAAAAAAGGGCCACAATTGGCAGCTCAGCCAAAAACTAGGCAGAGCCTGCACTCTTCTTGGTCCAGCAGGAATCCCTCTGCTTTGCTTGAATTAAATCATTATTACCTGAAGCTAATACAGTCAGCATATAGGAAGGGCTGTTTCCATCCAAGCAATTTTAAGCATGCATTATTCACTGTCTAGTTTCTAAGAGTGGAGATAAGAAACAATACCTATCTGTGCTAAGCAGAGATTACTGGCTCCCTTTGCAAAGCAGTAATAGACTACTATTTAAAACAAAAAAAAAAGGAACAGCAGACTCTGAGATGTTATCCCACGATTCCTCCAATATGAGTCTTTTCCAGAAACATTTGATTTACGAATAATTAGTGCAGCATCTTCCTTAAAGCGGTCCACCATTTCAAACAACAGCTTAACCAACCCCTTGCTGCAGAACGGGGGAAGGAAAGATTTTAAAATGATGAATTAGAAGTGCCTTCAGGGCTTCAGATCTATCTTCTTCAGAACTTGAGGATTCGTCTCTGATGCCCAAGATATCAGAATGAGCAATGAGCAGATCTTAGGTTCTGTTAGAGAGATCCCATCGAAGTATTTTTATTTTCATTTATCTATTTCTGATATCCATTCTCTAAACTGAATCAAAGCAAACACTACTTTCAATATTTATCTCAGGCTGAGACTGAGAATCTATTTTTCTTTCCTGATGTTAAGCAAAGCTTAGACAGTTCAGAGTATGTGAATGACATATCAGCTAAAACTAAGATGCGTGCCCTTTTGAGCTACAGGAAAGTATTTTAAATATGAAATATAAATATACTCAATTGTGGACTGGACATAGTTAGATGTCCATCACAAATTCCAATGTTATCATACTATGTGCAATACTTAACAGATAGAAATCCTGCTTTCATTATACATTATAGGAGTCAGCAAGAATGATAAAATGGATTGTATTGAACCTGTTTAGTAGCCAAGCAGCCAAGAAGAACTAGCCACATTAATGATAATTGTGTGTTGTTTGGTGTATACGGACACTCAGTATATGTGGGCAGATATTTTGTTGTTTCCTCAAAACACCATTGCATTTAAATTGAAACAAAAGATGCATACTTTCTGGGATTTCTGGAACAAATGCCATTTTTAAATTTTATTTTACCTGCCAAGAGTGAATGAAATACTTCATCTGCAGATAATTTAGAAAACTTTTGAACTGTACCACTAAACAAGAGAAGAAACCAAATAATCAATAAAGCTTCATAATTATCCAGATTCAAACAAGATGGGTGGCATATAAATTTAAAAAAATAAATGAATATTGATAATTTTGGAGAGATCTTTTTGTCTCTAAGGTCCAACATTGGCTGGCTGGGGAATTCTGGGAGTTGAAGTCTACACATTTTAAAGTTGCCAAGGTTAAGCAACTTTATATATTGTTCCTAACAGATGGTCTTAGTAAAATGATGGGAATCTGAGGTATTCCAGATATTAGTGAAACTGGCAACTCCTTAGGTTCAGTCACATCTTTTGTCACAGAAGCTGTTTTCCAGTAATATATAGAAATCCATGTATCCCAATCTTTTCTATCATATGCCAACACAGTCTGAATGTGTAGATCTAGTTGAAGAGGTGAAGGTAAATGACCCATTATGAAGACTATTGAACAATCTTGTGAGAATGACCATTATTGTCATTAATACTGCTTCCTGAAATGTAAAGTAAAAAGACTTTGCCCTTAAGGGAGCTGATGTAGACCAATTCAGCTAGACACATTCCTGTGATAAGGTCATTTTGCTGCTTTTTGTTAGCTACTAACTCAATTTAATTTTGTGTAGTTTAGCACATTACAAGATTGTTCAAGAGTGTCATAAATGATGTCAAACACCATCAAAAACCACTTCAGAAAATCATTGCCTGTAGACAGAGCAAAAGGTGAACACCTGGAAACTAGCAAAACTGGGGAAATACAATAAATCATTTTTTTTTCTTTTCCTCTTGAAGGTTTGTTAGAGGCGGAATTTTTTTGTAAAGAATTTGGAAGATTTATTTACATTTTCCAAATGACCCCTAATTTATTTAGGAGAAACACAGGCAGGCAAATCCATCTTCAGTGCAATTCTACCAGAGGCAAGAAGAGCCTTGTGTGTTGTTTCCTTTCCAATTAGCTTTTATAAATATTGTGACAGTTTTTCTTGTTATCTCTTTAAGAAATAAAAAAGATTGTACAGTATTGCTTAAATTGATTATCTACTGTCAGCCTGTTTGCTGTGTGTCTCTTCTTGAGAAAGATTGTGTTCATAAATGCTGGAACATTTTATATGCAGTTTAGTTAACCTTAGCATCATAAATAACACAGACATCTGTTAGTTCCATTTCATGTTGGCAATATAATTAAATCATCCATTCATATTTCTACTTTGGGGGATGTTATCATGTTTGAAGTAAAAGCCAGCATAGTTAAATATTTTATTGTTTCTTAGTATCCTAGATATTAGCTTATTACAATTAGCTAATTGTAAAACTACAACTTCAGACTCTGAGAAAGAAAAATAAGGGTAAAGAATACTTAACAAAGAAAGACATTGAATAAAAGTTATGCAAATATGAATACAAAAGTACATTTGGACTTAACACGCACAGTTGACCTTGGTGGGAGACTGCAGCTAAAATGAATTGAACTGAAAAGCTAAAAGGAATCCCAGTGGTATCCTATCTTCATTCTTGCTAACGCAGAAGCCATTATTATCTAACAGCATGATGCAATTGCTAAAAAAGGTAAATGATGTTTTTGGTTTTATTAATAACAGTGGCATAGAGTCAGATCTCTTTCCTCTGGCCTTGAACATGCCCTACTTGGAATATTGTTCTTTGTTGCCTAAAAAGACCTTGCTAAACTGGAGTGAATTTAATAGCTATCAAGATGGTGAGGCGAGGAAACTTTAAAATAAAATTTCAACTGAAAATAAAGTTAAAGGGTTGCCATGTTTGTTTATCTATTAAATTTATATGCTGCCCTTCTCACTGTTGAAGTGACTCTGGGCGGCATACAAAATGATAAAAGGATAATATATGAAATAGAAATTGGATTAATGTTTTTTGTTGCTCTGAAGAATAGGAAGAAAATCAGTGGGAGGAAACTTCAGGGAAGTAGTGACTGATGTAGTATCAGGTTAATGTAGTATCAGACTAGAAAACAGGAGACCATGAGTTCCAGTTCTGCCTAAGCAGGAAGCCAGCTAGGTGGCCTTGGGGCAGTCATTTTCTCTCAGCCCTAGAAAGCAGGAAACAGTAGTTTCAGTAACCTGGATGTCCACAAGATGTGGTAAAACAAAGTCAAGATTGTGGCCATAATGGTGCAGTCGAAGGTCCATTTTTGTGTGACATGACGTATGTGGAAAACGGGAATAGCTTGTGTCACACTGTGATGGCTACCATCTCAACCTTTTGTTCCTATGCCCTATGGGCATGCATGTTTGGCTATGTTTTTCCAGGCATGTATGTTAGTTAAATCAGAAAAAGGAAGCACGGTGCTAAAAAGGAGGAACATTGATATCATAATTTGCATGGTATGTTGGCTTCATAGATTAAGATATAATGCAGTTTAGAGTATATCCATACTGGAAATATGTGAGTTGAATTTTGTTTCTGAATGAAGAAAAAATGAAATATGCTTTAGATGAATGATAACAGTTTTGTATAATAGAAACTATGGGCAGAGGTCTATTGGAAGTCAACAAAATATTTTTTATAGACTGTCTCTTAATGACATAGTTAGTTCCATTTCCCTTTTAAATTAGTTCCTCCTGTTGATTTGGAAACATGCAGACAGGAACATTTCTGGTGCACTTTTTAAAATAACTTCATTCTCTTGTGGCAGAAGACAGCAAGGTTATGCTTGTAACAGTGGGGCATGAAGATATGGAATAATTGAAACTTGGCCCTTTTTTTGTTTGGAAGAATTAGGAAATATATTTAATATTAATAAGCACCAATTAGAGCACAACTCACCTATTTTTTTTTACTTCTTGCAAAGATCAGTAGGAAATCACACTAAACTAATTTGAGGGAACAATCTTAAAAATCTTCGACTTTTTGCCAGTGTGGTCTTCATGTAGTCATCTATTTCAGGAATGCTTAAGGACTGCATGCAGGCTGTGAGTTATTAAAAGGTTATGTGCTCTTCCCTTTCAAAATCTTGCTGAAATAATGCAGGTTTTTCCATAAGATCCAGCTAATCGGTTTGATGAGGAAGAGGATGTGAATACAAGCCCAAGCAGACCAGGTGCCGCACTACAGATTAGTTAGGCAACTACCACAATACCTTGTTATCGGCCATGTTAATTAGGCTCAGGAATTGAAGTTATCTATCCATAAGCTTTGCCTCATCGTTAGTTAAAGGACAAAATCAAACTTTTTTTTTTTTTGTAAAAGCAAATTTCTGTCAAAAGGATTACTTGAGGCAGTTGGCCGCATTAGGATCTCATTGGCAAAATTTTAGCTTATTGGTATAGTTTATTGGTAAGAATGGCACCATTCTTACTAAGATTGATTTACTAGGACAGGGGTGTCAAACTCGATTTCATTGAGGGCCGCATCAGGGTTGTGTTTGACCTCAGGAGACCGGGTGGGTGTGGCCAGGGTGGGCATGACCAGCATGACATAACTTGTGTCGGTGGGCGGTGCCTGTAGTGGCCCAAGTGCTCTGCCAGCAAAAACAGGCCCGTGAGCTCTGTTTTCGGCTGGGACAGCCTCCTGCAACCCTCCACCAGTGAAAACGGAGCTCAAGAGGGCTGAGCGTGGCCCTCATAAGCTCCATTTTTGCTGGCAGAGGCATCATGGGCCAGTCCTTCACTGTTTCCAGGACAACCATGCAGGCCAGATCTAAGCATCCTATGGGTCGGATCTGGCCCCCAGGCCTTGAGTGTGGTACCCCTGTCCTAGGAGAATATAGTAACTATGTGTGGTTACCCAGATCCACATCTACCCAGATACTATAACAGTATAAGTTTATTCCTTCTGTTTTTGATCATGTAAGTATCCTAAATTATTCTCATATTTAAGGCTCTAATCAGTTCTCAGAGATTATTTAAGAAACTATAAATGAATAAAAAATTGCAATGGACATGTGCAAAATGGACTTCAGATGAGTATTTTGATACAGATTAAAAAAGCTGGCTGAGGAATTTTGGGAGTTGAAGTCCACAAGTCTTAAAGTTGCCAAGGTTGGAGACTCCTGGATTAGAAAGTGTGTCCCTTTGCATTAGGGACTGTCACTAGAGGGCGCAGTCACAATATGAACAAGCTGTCCCTGATGTTGAGATTAGATTTTTTTTTTTCACCTTGGAAATTAGAGTATGGGTAGGTTTTTCTTTTTTTAAAGTTTTTATAATTTGCTTCAGTACAATAAAAATATCTTAATGGAAGTAACAATAGTTGTATTAAAATATAAAAATGAACAGTGACTAAATCAGCACAAATGAAGCTGGAAGAACATATAAAAAAATCTAAATCGTAACTAGCTGATCGTATATACTTAAATATTTAGACCGGGGGTCTGCAACCCGCGGCCCCCAAGCCACATGTGGCCCTTTAACCCCTCTGCTGTGGCCCCCTGCTGATCTGGTTGCGCAACATGCTCTCTGCCCCAAGAAGGCACAAGCCTCTCTGCAGAGCTGCGTGACTGAAGCGCTCCTAGTGTTTTCTCTGCACTGCCTGCGACAGGCCACTTTTCGCAATTCTGTGTCCTTTGTGGGAAGCTCAGTGCCATACGCTGTCCCCTTCATGTCGGCTCACAAAGAAGGGAAACGGGGAGGAGCAGCCGCCGCCGGATGCAGGGAGGGAAGAGCTCGGGCGCCCCTGTGCAGCACGGGCTCTCCTGCACTCTGCAGCGTGGCCCGCTACTCACCTCACTGCACAGTAGTGGCATGGGGAGGAGTAGTCACCATCCCCACTGCTGTCTCCACCATGATCCTGGCCCAGGAGGGTATCCTACTTGGGTGCGCACAAGCAGATCTTTCTCATCTGTTTATCTTGCGCACACGCGCATGCACGCACACACACACATACAAGCAGGATACCCTCCTGGGCCAGGATCATGGCAGTGGCAACGGTGACTCCTCCTCCCGCTGCCACCACTGCGTGCTCAGGTGAGTAGCTGGCTGCGCTACACAGGAGAGCCAGAGCTCTTCCCTCCCTGCATTCGGCGGCAGTGGCAGCTGCCCCTCCCTGGCTCTGAGCTGCCCATGAAGGACACATAATTGCAAAAAGCAGCTGGTCAAATGACAGAGGAAAGAGAGAAGGACAGAGAAATGAGAGAGATCTGGAGGGAGAGAATAAGAGAGAGGGAAATAAATGAGAGAGAAGGGGGAAAGAGAGAAAAAGAAAGAAGAGAGGGAGAGGGAGAGGGGGAGGAAAAAGAGAAAAACAGAAATGAGAGGGAGGGGAGAGAGAGAGTCTCATTTCCCACAGAAAACAGTGAGCCACAAAACCTGGGTAGGCGTGGCTGGGGGGTCATGTGATTGGGTGGTAATGACTTTGATTGGGCCACGCCCACCCTGGTTTTGCGGCCCCCCAGCATTTTTTTTCTGTGGGAAACGGGCCTAAGTGGCCCTTTGAGTGAAAAAGGTTGCCGAACCCTGATCTAAGCAAATAAAATATTATCACACCACAAGTGTTCAAATAGCATCAAGGAAACCTTTTTTTGTAGAACACTCCATAATTAAAAATATATGTATGGATTACATATTGGGCACGAGAACCGTCATTCTTTGTAATAGGAAAGAGTAAAGATTATATGTAGTTCTGGGTTGGACTGTGGAGTCCTTGGTATTCTCTGACCTTATCTATTCAGGAATCTCTTTGCCAAATTTAAATAACACTTTTGACCATTTCATTTTCCTGTCTTCAAATATGCCCATGCACATTTATAATTTAAAAGGCTGAGTTCAGGACAAGTCTCATCCCTTCATCATCTGGACTTTTATTTCATTATTTGGAGAACAAAAGTTTTAGCTGTCTTCCTCTTTAGCAGCAAAACTTGAATTCCCTGATTATATTTGACAGGTTGCCATACTGATAGGGCAGGAATTATGATTTGCACTTTTATTTCATCTTTAGTAGCCTGGTGCTTTCAATACATTTCGTTCATTTTCCCTTGCTATTAGTCAGATTTGAAGTTCAACTGCCTAACAAGGATTTAATTTGACAATTTGTAGATGGCATTCTAGTATTACCTTTTCAAACCTTAACAATAGAGTTTTCCCCCTTTAGTGGAGTGCTAAAACATTAAAGGCTATAAATTCCTCAGTCACCTGCATCCATTTATCGTTAATTTATTATAGAGCATATAATAAACCTTTCTCTGACATAAAGGCCTCTGCATAACTATAAATCTTTTTTCAACTGTTTAGATAACTTATGTGTAAGTTCATGAAAAAGACTTCTAGCAGCAAACTTTTAGAACATCTTTTTATTACAGTAATGATACATATATAGGTTAGTCATGCAGAGTGTAAGGTAAAATATTAATCTGTATTGTGATTATCACATCAAACTCATATAAGTCATACAGTAGAAGGCATTTCTAGAGATAAAATAATACAGTTTTAAAAGTGATATGCCGAATTCTCTTTCCTGAAAAGCTTTTGGGATTTTAGTGAATTAATTCGTTATTTTAGAAATTATGAATATTTGTGAATTTGTAAGATTTCTCCTTCTAACTCCTGCTACATTTGAAAAGCTATTCGATGGTAAATACACCCAGGTTTTAATAAGATGTATCATTTTTAAAAATGAAAAATAGAAGCCTAATAATAATAATGAAAATAATATTAATAATCACACGAGGCTCAAAATGAAACTGAAATTAGAATCAAAATATGTAATCTCAATACAAATAGCCTAATATAATGTGGTAATCATCTTTTTCTTCAAAACATTTTCACCTGAACATATTTTCTAGCATCATTATGAGCTTGCAATTTTCTATCATTTTTTTCTACCCCTTATTCTGTCTTTTATTTTAAAAGTGAAGAGAATAAACAAATTTATTTCTAACAGTGTTGCTTTTCTGAAGAAGTCTTCACACACAGTGACTTTCTAGCAACACTGTACACTAACTTCAGAGTAATATTACTTAACAATGAACTTACAGAAACAGTGTGCAGTATACCAATGTGACTTTATCCTTCAGTTGCCTAATGCTCACTGATATGAAATCATAATGGCTATGCTACTGCAAAAAGCCAGCTCTGCTCTGAATTGTGGATCTTCGTTGTATGATTGTTAATTATAGTTGTTTGATGCATTATTATGTATTCATTTTGAATGTGGAAATTCTGAAGCCATCTGCACATCTAGAGATGAAGCTGAGAGTTAGATATGGGCATTTGCTTTAGAAAAAAGTTGTACATTTAGAACAGAGATGTCAAGCTCAATTTCATTGAGGGCTGCATCAGGGGTGTGGTTGACCTCGGGGTGGCGGGGGTATGGACTGGGTGGACATGGCCAGCTTGACGCCAGTCACTGGACATGGCTGACTGGGTGGGTGTGGCCATCTGGGTGGGCGTGGCCAGCTTGATTCCACTCCCCAAACTGCTGGCATGTTTCCTCTTTGCATTGGGTAGACCAGGCCGAAGCCATGCTGGCCTGATGTTTCCTCTTCGCATTGGGTAAACCGGGCCGAAGCGACGTGGGTAGACCGGACCAAAGCGATGTGGGCCAGCCCCTTACATTTCCGAGGCCGGACCCATGGGTTGGATCTGACCACATCCTGAGCCGGATCCGGCCTGCAGACCTTGAGTTTGACACCCCTGATTTAGAAGAATGGCATGGACAAAACAATCAATTTCCCAGGAGACAACCTGGCGAAACTGCTTCCCACCATCACTAGCTTTCTATTATCTTTTTAATTTTTTTGCAAGGGGCTCACCTCCAAACAGAGCAATGGAATGAAGCCCGTTGGCATTTTATGTTCTATGAATGCCTACTGGAGGTATATAGGGCCCAGATGTACTTAGGAAAGTGAAATAGAGATGATGCTATAGGCTGATGCTTGCTTTGCAGCTGACAGCTTCCGCATATTTATGTTTAATTCGGGGAATTTAAAAATAAAGTCAGGTGGTGTATTATGTAGTGCTTTTTGTTTTTGTTTTCTTTTTGCATCATGTTATGTATCCCTGTTCTAAGAGGGGAAGAGTAGACTCTGTGTTTCAGTGTTTGCTTTATAATTGTCTTTCAATGATTACTTTAAATATTAAATTTAAACATTTTTCTCATTTACTGTTAGCTAGGCTTAATTTAGATTTTAAACATTTTGTACGGTAGTTGTTTAAAACATCACGAGGTGGGTTTGTTTTAGATACTTTTACAAATGGTTGTTTGGGCTACACATAGTGTATAATCAGATGATGCCAGAAGATGGCTTTCCAGCTTTCGTTTATTTTATTCTAATGTATAACCTGTTTCTGTTTCAGGTTATTCCAGAGATCCAAGTAGAAAGGGAAGGATGGGTATTCTCCACCTGCACCCCCAATCACCACCCAAAAATTGTTGGTTAATGGTAGAGCAAATACACATTTTTAAAAAGTTGGATCTAAGGAAGAAAAATAGCTGAAAAAACAATTACTTGAAATGACTTGTTGCTCCTCCCTTGACCAGGTATGGGTGACAAGTCACTTGGGAGATACAAGCCAGACACTTGCAGGGATTGGAGGAAGGGAAACAGCAAACATTACTTTAAAGTTACATATATGTAATCCATTATCACTGTTCTTGCACATTAACACATCCCTACAAAAGTGGGGTTTTTAAAAGCACTCCGTGAATACCAGCGTAGCAGTTAGCAACTAAAAGAAACCACATGTGATTAGAGCCCTCTGCCTAATCAGAAGAGACATTTATTTTAAGATCCTATTTTTCTGCAGGCCTGGCTTTTAAGGCTAATAACTCACAGTGTTAATCTATTTGATCTACTGGACTGATCTGCTCCACAGGTCAAAGGCCTTGCCTTCTCCTGCTGGTAGAGTTCCAAACATTGTTTCTGCTCTGCAAATTGTAAATGGGACTAATGATGATTCTCCATCAGCTCACAACTGATAGCAGATTAATCTTGTACATGTACACTTATACTGATTTTTTCTTGTTCTCCATAGATTACTGGTATAGTCAACAAAGCATCAGTTATGTCTCTGAATAAAAATCTCTTTCGTGCCAAAGTAGAATTGCAAAGTGATAAGTTCTGGCTATTATTTTATTGGATTTCCTGGTTTTAGGTAGCTTTTGCCAAAATATTCCTTTAATAGTACATAAATCATAAATCAATGTTTCTCATATTCATTTCAAATGTAACCATGAGGCTCATATTTCAGGGAAGAGAAGGCACTGACTTTTACCATGCTCCCTAAATAGGGGAGAGCTATTAAATGGGTTTACATTCCATCAAGGTAATGTTTTCTATTATGAACAGAAATTGGTCTTCGTATGCTCAAAACTATCCCAATCTTCTCTCATCTACGAAGAATTTGAAATTCTAAACTTCTATAGTGACAACTTTTTTCACTGCCATGTATGTTTTTAAAATAACCTGATCCACTGAGATTGTACACCTTTCAATCCTGTGCCTCTCCTAGTGGTGTCCTTTGGTCTTAACCTGAGAGGAAATGGTTTGTAATTAAAAGATAAGAGAAATACTGCATGTGGGTGAACATTGTTCATGGGCTCTATAACTCCCAGGTTCCACAACCAGCATATCTTTCTGATAGAATATATTATGGCAATCATTGGTTTTGGTGCTTAAGTCAAATAAGATTGAATGTATACTTCATCTACTCTGGAGCTCAACATATCTTGCTTTGAGCCTAGATTTTCCTTCTTTTTTTAAAAAAAAAATTAGGCTGTCATTCTATGCATATTTACCCACTCACTGATTTACTTACTCAGTTTTACTCATTTATGTACTTCTTAGCAAATTTGCTGAAGCCATCTTAATAGGAGGGAACAAAAGAATCTGTGCCAAAGAACGGTCATATTGAGGAGATCCTATGTTTTAATCATACAGCCTTTTATAATGTTCTAAGCCAACAACAACAGGAATATTAAACATTGATAACAGACTTTTCTATTTGTATTTGGGTATTTACTTGACATGCTTATCTTCATATATATATGTGTGTGTGTGTGTGTGTATGTGTGTGTATTTACACACACACAAACACACAAACACACACATATACCCACAGCCCAATTTAGGCCTATTAATTATCATAATTTCATTGTATTTTAAGGCAGATTTCTTTAACATTAAGCTACTGATGCAGAAGTATGCTAGAATGTAATAAAGTGGCCCAAAATGTAAAACCATTTGTAAAACAGTATCTTAGAGTCAAGCAACAGACATATTTGCTAACCCTGAAACTGACACACAGTTCTTGAATGGCTGTAGTGGATACTGTTCAAATAAGTATCTTGGCAAGAAAGCTTAAGTCTCTGATTGCCTCTTCTCTTTGATCTATGCAGAATAACCAGGATGTATTAAAGATTTTGATCTTTATTATATGGACATGGAGAAACTCAAATATAAAAATGTCAAATATGAGCAGAACTATATGGATATATTTGCTTCATGGATGAAGAAACCTGCCATACAATAAGAAATTAAATGTCTCGCGTGTATTTCCTCCTTACACATGCCACAAATATTATCCCATTAACTGCCAGAACTGCCATACGTTTCGTATCTTCATAGTTAATATCAACTACCATAATTAAGTAAATGAGTATTGTAGTGAGTAAGCCACATTGGTATTGTATGGGTACATGCACAAACTAGGGATCCATTTGAGTAGCATCACTCTGTGTATCCTTGGCACTGGTGTTCCTTGATCAGAACTTAATAGTTCATTTCCATTTTCACATAATTGGTACTTCCAACCTGCTCCAGTATGGTGAAGTCACATGGAACAGATACATAATGAAATGAAGATGTTCAAATAGTTCAAAATTGAATGCCCAGGCTGGAGCGGGTGGAAAACTAATCTGTAATTAAATTGCACCTTTCCTGAATTGTAAGGGTTCCTGTTTATCAAACCGTATGCTACACAGTTTAGGAAATGACATAAGGATGAGAAGAACTACCCTTATTGATTTTTGGGGAGGGGGATTAAAAGAAAGTATATTGAGGTTTCTACCATTACCTCAGATCATCCTTTGGAGATAGAATGGGAGCAGAGAAACTTGAGTGGCAAGAACATAAAATTGTCTCGGGCTGCTAGATAAGGTCATCTTACTGCCATGAAATATAACCTACATTGAAATCCCTCTAATAAATGTACTGAATATTAAAGATAAATGACAAGTTTTCTGCCATTTTCTAAATTTGATCAGTTTATTATCTACATGCACATATTTCCCCGCAGACAAAATCCTGCATCTGCACAGATCTCCAGAATAGCCATAAGAAAGTGGCATATTACATTTCCTCCCTCAATGCTGAAGAAATTTATCAATTTACAAATATATTTTACATAAAAAGAAAGATGTCACATTCACTGAGTACTGCCATTTTCTTTTCTGTCTCTCAGCGATTTTCAGAGATGTTCAAATATTAGCAACTTTACATCACGTGTTTTTTTTTCTTCCCACCTGTAGGGACAAATGATTGTAGTAAAGAAAGAAAGGTCATGCTGTCTTGCTATCAACTGAACTTGATTAAACTCTTTATGTTTATGAACAATTTTAGAAGGTAAATCTGGGAACTCATTAGCTTCTTATCAACATAATCCAAATAAATTGCTTATTGAGAATGAAGAATGTTATCTTGTGTTGTTCTCCTGAGGAATTCTATCACTGTTGGGTTAGGTCACAGGATGGATTGAAATCTTGAAATAACCGCAGAGGCGAATTCAATTTCTAATGGATAATCATTGTTTAAAGAAAAAAGCTCACACAGGCATTTATCTATAAAGACCACTAGGTGCTGTTCATCTTTTTTGGTTATACTAGCTGATTACCCGGCATTGCTCGGGTTTTTTGTACAGCTCTGCGCGGGAGATTTAAATGCCCACACCGCCAGCAGCAACTGTGTGGCGGAGGGCATTGAAACGGCCTCACCGCCAGCCACGCGCCATCCTGGGATTCCCCCTTGCCACCCGGGGCTTCCCCCAGCTCTGCATGGGAGATTTAAATGCCCGCACCGCCAGCAGCAGCAGTGTGGTGGAGGGCATTGAAACAGCTGGGGCTATGTTGAAGGAAGGGCATTTGAGCTAAGACTAACTTTAGTGAGTTAACTTGAGGAGTTGCTGTGAGTTAACTTGAGGAGTTGGTTGAGGTTCCTTTTAGTCGTTAGACCACAGACATGCACAGTAGGGAAAGCAGGGTGGAATACTGTTTTCTGCACATGCTCAGTAGCGATTTGTGTTTGAAGAGGTGTTGGGGAGTTCAAGACCTCCATGGTAACCATGAACATGTTCCAAATGAATGACCTGACAAACACCAGGGGTCATATATTAGATCTGGTTTTTGTCATAGGGCAGTTACAGGGTGAGCTGGCATTGGAGGATATCACCATTCGTTGGTTGCCATGGTCAAATCACTCTGAGGCTGTCCTCTGGCTCATTGGCACTATATACCTCCACGGAGAGGCAGGGTCTGTTAGGTAAGCTAGCCCACCCCAGGTGATTAATGGACCCTGCAGAATCCTAGAAAGACCTTGAGGTTTTCCCTGATGATCTGTCAGGCAGATTGGCAGGGACCTTGATTGCAGGCTGGAACATATGGGTGACTAAAGCCTGGTCTAGATTGTTCCTATCTGGCTTCTTCTGGGCATTGATCTCAAGGAGTTCCACTAGATAAGCTGCCAAAAGCAAGACCTGAAGAAAAACAAGAGTGAATCTAATCTAATGTAAATTAGAGCCCATATTCGTCCCCACATCATGGTACTAAGGATGACAAAATATATTTTTCCATATTATTGCCCAACAGTTACCCAGCAGCCCTATTTAGACTAACCTGTTCCCTGTTGGTGGGGGAGGATAATCCACAGGCTGTGTCGAAAGATATTCAAGCTGATTGATAACATTGCTTGGATTCACATGGGAGTTGGGTTCTCACTGGGATTTTTTTTTTTTTGCCCCGTGAAGAAAGTTCTGATGTATTATTAGTCCAAAGTGTGTAGATCAATTTACTTCGTAATTCAGAGAGATGGATGGTTCGAACAGCATTTGGCTGTGCTATTATGTTTGGAATGTAACATCTGTCATTCCTTCATAAGCATCTTCAACCCAATCTACATTCTCAATATCACACACACAACATCATGCATGTTTGTGTATGAGTGAATTAACTTATTGTTTCTTTAAATATTTAACATTTATTTAAATAATTCATAAAGCAAAATCATATGTTGATATGGTGAACTTTTACCTCATTTTAGTCCTAGAAATAGAATTTGTTACGATGTGAATTCAAGAGTATTTTCAATGTTTAAAATTGACGGGTTCCAACAACTAAGGAAAGTATTTCTTTTAATACAGGTAGTCCTCAACTTACAACAGTTCATTTAGTGACAAAGTTCAAAGTTGCAAAGCACTGAAAAAGTGACTTGTGATTGCTTTTCACTTATAACCGTTGCAGCATCTGTATGATCATGTGTTCAAAATTCAGATGCTTGTCAACTGGTTCATATTTAAGACATGTCCTGGGATCAGGTGATCATTTTGTGTGACCTTCTGACAAGCAAAGTCAATGGGGAAGCCAGATTCATTTAACAACCATGTTACTGATTAACAAGTATAGTGATTCACTGAACCAATGTGGCTAGAAAGGTTGTAAAATGGGGCAAAATTCACTTAATAAATGTCTCACTTAGCAACAGAAATGTTGGGCCAGCAATTAAGTTTAATTCTAATACAAATCAAATTGTCACAAATAATTTACTGTTTGTCTTAAGTTATTTTGAGTAGATTAAACTAATATAATAGCACCAGCTGGTTTTAATTTTATCCAGGATCTAAACTGATTTTTCTAAACTGAAAATTCAGTCTACAGAGGTTACTGAAAAAGAGAGAGGTCATTTTATGAACAGAAAAGTTTTAAATGGTAGGTGAACTTAGATAAACATGCCAATATATCAAAATAAATTATCTTTCTATATCTTCTTTTATTTGAATAAACAATGATTGCAAGTATACCATGCAAAAAAAATGTCTTTAAAATTCTGATTTCTCCATTGAGTTTCCTTGTGGAAAGTAGGCAGGGAACATCATAAATCCTTCCTTCTATTGTCCCTTCTACACTTACTTCCTTCTCCCTTCCTTCCTCTCCTCCCTCCTTCCCTTTCTCTTTTCCTTTCCAACAGCCAGGTAAGTGGGGGAGGTGAGAGGGATTGCAAGACTGGCTGGGAAACTGTCATGGAATGTTGAAATGAAGATCCCATGATTGCAATAGCAGCGCAGCCTAACAGCCTGTAGCACTGAAGTAGCCACAAGTTTACGAAATTTCATTCCTTTGTGACCATGAGTCACAACACATTGGACTCATTGAATTGGACATGTTCTATAAGTTAGCCTACTTGAGGTATAGTCATGCCTTATACTCAACTGCTTTGAAACTGGTCAAATTTGGTTCTCGACATATTTTGACATGAAAATTTTGTCCTGGTACTCGTTGTTTGGTACTCGATGTGCAAGCTAGAACTTGTCAATGTGAGTTGCCTTGTGACTTGCCACCCTTTCTAGTCAAAACAAAGGATCACACATTAGTCACACAGTAGTTCTTGCCCTGTACGCATCTCCTTGAGGTCTTATCTTATCTTTTGTAGTCATTTTGTGTATTTTTGTTTCTTCATTATGGGTCTTTGGTTTGGGAATTCATTAAATTTATTTATTCCTTATGGAAATAAGAAAACAAAAATTTGTTTAGTACTCATTATTTTTGGTACACAAATGATTTTCTTAAAAGAAAAATGAACAGTAATTTATCAGAAAGTATTGTTTTATAAAAAGGTATAGTTGGACAGTGTTTTATTAATTTAGAGTTTATATTCCTTATAAAATGCTTAAGATAATATGCAAAAATCAGAATTAGGTGGTCAATCAAATAAACAACGGTCATATTTTTTACTAATATTTTAAATAAAGACAGAAATAAACAACATTACATTTCTCAAGTAATCTAGATATTTTAAAGTTTTGTTTTTATTTCATTTCATTTCACCTTTTTTAACCATTGGTTTGTAACTGAAGTATGATATTTAACTTTTATGGGTCTCCAGATCCGTACAGCTACAGCCTTTTTTCACACAATTTATGCCCTGGGTTTTTTTTTAGCTATAATTTATTCAATTAAGTTTACTAACCTTGATGACTGAGTTTATACATTAAGGCATGAACAAGCAAATTATCACTTGATTTAACATGTACCCATGAATTTGTTAATGTATTAGCTGTATAGTATCTTTCCAAAGATTCTCCCGAAATACTCTTTGGATATATTTCATTATCAAAAATCTAATATTGCTCAGTTAAGTGAAAATGTGATTGCATCCAGTAGATATATATTTCTATATACTGGGGAATCATTTTTAAACAACTAAAATATTTTCATAAAATGTGATTAGGTGCCATCAAGTCATTGGTTACTTTTAGCGACCATATAGCTGGGTTATTCCCATGAAGATCTGCCCTTAAACTTGTCTTTTAGGTCTTCCAACAGTGCACTCATCGCCACCGTAACTGAGTCATAAAGTGTAGACTTGTTCAATTTTGCAATTCTTTTCCTGAATGTAAATTCGTTATAAAAACATGCACTCAAATACACATACCGCAAATATGCTAATATAGTCTTCCTACCATTGAAACAATATAAGCTTTTCATAGGTTTTCATTTGCCTTACCTTTCAAATATTTCAGAACCCATTTACCTGAGTTCATAGGCAGAAATGCATGTTGACCGAGGGCTGATGATGTGAGCATTTTTTTCAAAGTTCTGCAGGCTAACGTTGTGGTTTTGTGGTCTGTTGAGTTAAATCCCATTACATCATCTAATTGTGCACTGGATAATTATTAGATTCATTTGTGGTTATCACACATACATTTTGCCTTTTTAATTCCAGAAGAGTGAACCAGCAATCCTCAGACCATAAACTCAAGTTTTGTTTTCCCCCCTCCCCCAATAACACTAGTCTTGTTAATGGAGGGAAAGATAATCAAACTAAAAAGGTCTAACACAATTCATAGTTAGGCAGGTATGCAAATTATCTCTCTACTCATTCAAACATGCAGTGAATATGTTCTGATGCTAATCTTTCCCCTTGATTGCATAGCATTGTTTTCATCTCTTCCTCAGATCATAAATGAAGCAATTTGAAGTCATCTCATGGCTGGCTGGGGTATGCTGGGAGTTGGAATTCCAGTGTCTTAAAGTTGCCAAGGTTGAACACTCCTTCTTTATTCCATTCATTGGAATAAATCAAAAGTGAAATGATTTCACTTTTATTCTTACATTGATTCTGTTGAAGGCATGTATAGCCTTCTTACCAATTTCATCAAAAAATGTTCTGCATTCGCCCTCCCAGTTTTGTTAATATCTTTTAATATACACTCTGCATATCAATACCTTCTATGCATACTAATATCTTAATATCACTCTTTTATGTGCATTTTCTCATCCAGTCTTTTTTTACTTCATTACTCAATCAAATATCCTTTTTCATACAATACTTATTAGTGTTAATTCTATGCACTTCTGTGGCACTCTGCAATACACCTGTCTGCACTTCATTTCATGCAGCTTCCACACCTTTTCCTTGCATCCTTTTAATTATTTATTTATTGTCCATTCATTCCCATTCTGGGAAATTAATTTAGCTTCCACTACTATACTTTTTGTTCCCGTATTTGTTGTCATTTTATTCTACTTTCTTTCATTAGTATTTTTTTAATATTCATTTTTTAAAAGATCTACCATAGTTTTATCAAAAATGTTGTCCCACATTCAGAACTTCTCATTGTTCACTAATACGCTGTCTTGCATCATAAAAATTAAAATTAGTCAGAATTTTTGATTCATTCTTTTTCCATCTCCCAAGTGAATTAATTTGTTTAAAACATATTTTTTGAAGCAAGTCTTCACCAAGCCATTATAATTCATTCATTCATAGATGAGTCTCCACACAGTTCAGAACCTTTTTATTTCATTCACGGAATTCCACAAGACCAGAATACTTTCATCCAGACCCATTAAATCTTTCACTTTCTCCTGATTTTATGCACAGTGTTTTTTTTCTCATTTCTGGACTTTTCGTCCTGCAGCAACCTTGAGCTGAAGGCTGTATGGGTAATTATATTGACCCTATATGACACTTTTATATTCCATGATCCTATTCATGATAACCTACGTGAATGCCTATGTTGGGCCATAGAGACAAACTGTGATCTTACTGGTACACCACATATTTTGTTGCCCTGCTCCCTTCATCTTTCCTAGTTAAACATCTAGATTGAAGTTTGTCTCCTTACCTTTCGGTGTTCAGTGACTTCAACCTCTATGTCCTATTGTTCAGGAAATACCAGAGTTCATGGTCTCCAAAGTAATCATACAATTGTCATGGATTGATACATGCCAGGAAATGTATGCTGGATCTCATTTTCATATCAGAGAAATTATGCTGTGATTTGGATATGGATGGCATTATATGTACCATTTGCCAAATAAGACTGCCACCTGCAGAGTTGAGGGGGCATCAGGAGAGTCTTCTCAGGTATTCAATCAATCTGGAGAGTTTTTGGAGGGCATTTGGGGACATTGCCAAAGCCAGGGCTGCAAAAAATTTAGCAAGGGATCCTCTGCCCGATTGCTGGATGGGTATGGCCATGGTGGGTGTGATCTAGTCGGCCTCCTGCACCACAGAGGGGAAGTTGTTTTTGCCCTCCCCGGGCTTCGGAAGCCTTTCGGAAGCTGGAAGTGGGCCCATTTCTAGACTTCCGGAACTTCTTTGAGGCCCGTTTTTCGGCCTCCCCGAGCCTCCATGTGGGCTCTGCACTTACCTGGGATCCAAAACAGGCCACATAGAGATTCCTG
>JANHJO010004476.1:57968-69051 GCA_032468235.1 Pseudoxyrhopus heterurus | reverse complement strand
GGGCGGGGCGGGGCCAGCCAGGAGTGGGAGTTCTCCGAACTGGGCAGACTCTTAGCAAGGGTTTCTCCCGAACCCTCATGAACCCCCAGCAGCCCATCCCTGACGAGGGCTACTCATTGCCCTATTGATAGTGTTCACCCAGCCTCCAACTTTTGAAGGGGTAGGTTATTGAATATATAATGGGAATTCATCTACAAAGTGCCTTAGAATAAGTAGATTACCTACACTTTTTTCAGTCTGTGTTCAAGCTGGATGTTAGGAGATGTTATTCATTGATTCAGAGGGCTGTATGATGAATGTATGTATGTATTGCTACTCTGGCCCCAGCTGTTGTTCAATCTCATCTCAGTGTCTTGATGCAACAGGGATCTTAATGGGATGAATAGAGTAAAATTAAGCCCAAGCCAAGACAGAGCTGCTGTTGGAGTGCACAGATGGAAGTTGTGACTAGGAAAGATACATCCCTACTTGGAAAAGAGGACCTGGGTAATTCTTGATATTATCATCAATTTGCTGTATTCTCTACATGAGGCTGTCTTGAAGACCACACAGCTACAGTTGGTTCAAAAATTAGTGTTTTTTTTTTTAAATTCATTGCCATAAACGTATTACACTTATGCAACAGTCTCTATAATGGTTGTCAATTGTTTTCACAGGAAATTCAAGGAGATGACTTCAACTTACAAAACATATATGGCTGGTACCCAAGATCAACAAAAATCAACTTTCCAATGCAATTCTCCCAGAAGCAACAACTGGTAGTACCCATTATAGTACCCATTATCTAGTAGAGGGCCCAAGGACAATAAAAATAGTATCTCAGACATACCACCTACACTTAAGAACAGCCTCCCCATTGATGGTCTTCTGAAAGTTGTTCAAAGAGGCGCTCATCTGTTGTGTCAGACATTTGATCAGTATTATAGTTTGCTGCAGGACACTATTATTTTCTACAGTGGACATTTTAATTTCTATTGAATTATCTTTTAATTGAAATAAACTGCTGAGATTCTGGAAATATTTAATAGCACACCAGCACAACGATAGGGCCACAAATATTGACCTCTGCTCACTGCCTATCAGAGCTTTGGTTAATTAAACCTTTCACATAACAGATTCAATAAAAGATTAGACTAGACTACTACCCTTAATCACATTCATGCCACATAGGGTATTCCAAGCTAACTGTAACAGTACCAGTCAATCCTGACAGCAAGTATACAAGCAAAATAGAAGTCCGATTTTACCTCAACCATTGTCACACCACAGTATTCTACTGAAGCCAGAATCCCTAATCTACAGATTACCTTGAAGGCCAATATATTTGCAGAATGCATACGCTTTTATCGGTTTCATGTTTTTAAATATGTTTTCCTAGAGTAGTTAAATGAACATGCCTTTATTTTTAAATTTGTGGTTTTCTTGCAAGGCCTTTATCATGGTCCCTATATTCAAGTGTGAATCCCAACCTATTGTTATGTCAATCATAGCCTTTTAAAAATTTTTTTTAACTTTTTTGAATTGTCATCTTCATCATCATCCTACATTTTCTCTGGGCCACAAATTGACATATTTGGATCTCATTCCATTTAATCTCCATATCCATTCAGTTGGATAGATTGGGCTAAAACTGGTCCCAAGTCACCTAATGATTTTTAAGGAGAGATGGCAACATGAATCTAGTTCTCACTGAATAGCTTAATTATTAAACTACACCAACTCAACAAAGTTCATCATTTAAGGCGTTTCCGAGTTTCATTATTATGTCCGCCATTCCATTACTGTCAGCATATATCATTAACTCATTTTTTCCTTTCATTTACTATGCTATTCCCGATCAGTTTATTTTCCATTCTCACTATAATTCGCCTGCCCTTCTTGTGCAAATTCACAACTTCCCTCATATTGTGTAATGTCTTTGATACTTCAGCATGACCGAGTCTCCCAAAAAAAAAAAAAAAAGTTTTTACGAACCAATCAGGAATATCTTTAAAACCGAGTCCATCGCAAGCCCTTGAACGTTTACTGCATTGCAACCCCGCCAAGGCAGGGCGAAAAGAAATCTCCACCAAATACCGGTCCAGCTTGGAAGCGGTCCTTATGCGGAGGGTTCAGCCTTCCGCATAGGGGCTCAGTCCACCCGCGACCCACCCCCGGTGGCGGTGGCCTGAGGTGCGGTTCGAGCGGCCGCCGGGCTGCCCGACCTGTGAGGGACCACGCACATCCTTCGGGATTTCTCCCCGGCCGTCCCCTCCCCACTCGGCCGTCCCCACGGGGCCCGCTGGAAGCCGGCGAGGCAGGGCAGGAGAAGCGGCTGCCCCCTCCTGAACCATACCCTTCGCCCTCTGACCGCCCGAGGAAAGAGGCGGCGCCACTCACTCGCTCCCACTCAGCGGCGCCCGTTTAGGCAACATGGGGAAGGCGGAAGTGGGGCCTCGGCTCGGCGGCTGGAGCGTTTCGGCCGAAGGAAAGGAGGCGGCTGGGCGACCGCGCTGCTGAGCCTCCGCACGACTTGTCCGTTTTCCGAGGCGTTCTTTCTCTCGCCCCCCCCCTTTTTTTTGTTTTCCAACCCCGGGGAGACCGAAGGGGACCCACCCCCACCCTCAGAAAAGCCGTTACCGGGGAAGGGCGGCCTGGCAGTCCCCGGCAGAGCGGGTCCAGTTCACCTCAGCAGGAACTGGTTCCGTGTCTTCGGCAGACCCAAACTCTTGCCCGACACCCTCCCCCCCTTCCTACCACCCCGCTCGCGTTGTAAAGAGGTGTAGGTTGCTTTGCGAGTAGGATTTGCCGGAGAGGATGCAGAGGAATCTTGACGGGCGTTAGGCAGGGCAAGTGCCAAATTGTACTGGGGAGGCGGAGGTAGTTTTCTTTTTATTTAAAGCCCGTTAGTCTCCGGTCGGCCTTGGGTGGGAGTGAAAATCGGGTGGGTAGAGGATAAAATCAAATATATAGTGTCCTGTGTAGAGAAGTATGGAAGAGCAGAAGTATCTCTAGGATTACAGAGGTATGCTGGAAATTAACATTTGGAGAAAAGGATCTGAAGGGACGGTCAACTAGGTTAGGGAACCTGGCCCACTTCGTTTAATGTTGCTGAATGAATAGGAATCTCAAAAATGAGAGTTGCTTAGTTCTCTGAAAGGCTCTGTCAGGCTTCCCCGTTGTGAAATATACCTTCTGACCCAGTATTTTATTTCTGTGGCTATTGTTACTCAAAATACCCCTCCCTTCAGTTACTATGTTGGCAGAGCAAGCTCAAAAGTGGTTCCCAACTCATGTGCAGGTCACAGTCCTTCAGGCCAAAGGTCTCAAGCCAAAGGGCAAAAGTGGCACTAATGATACATACACTATCATACAATTGGGAAAAGAGAAATACTCCACTTCAGTGGCAGAGAAGACCCTTGATCCAATATGGAAAGAAGAAGCTTCGTTTGAGCTGCCTGGATTGCTGATGGAAGGGAACTCTGAAAAATACATTCTCTACCTGATAGTCATGCACAGGTCTCTTGTTGGGCTTGATAAGTTTCTAGGACAAGTGGCAATTAATTTAAATGATATCTTTGAAGACAAACTGAGAAGGAAAACAGAGTAAGTGTTGTTTTTATATGTCTTGTGTTGGAAATGTAATCTTTTGCAGGTGTTGCAAATCTGTGGTTTTAGGAGATATAGCCAAACCCTGGCTTCCATAATCTTCCAGTGCTCTTGTTGACTGGGGCTAATGGGTATTAATGGGTACCAACTTTAGAGGTCACATGTTCTCCAACCCTTTTTTAAAAGGTTATCTTAAAATCTCCACAAATTGTTCACATAACTACCTCATAAGTACAATTTATATGAAGTCAAAGCCGATGAGAATTTATAGGCTTGCTCATAAGAGCCATAGTTCATTGCTCATATGTAGTTGAAAATATTCCCCCTCCCCATTTGATGAGATCAACTGTGAATTGTGGATTATGCACTAGTAACTTTACAAGAGAGTGAAATCAATATGGATATTTTGGATTATTTTATTTTGAAAATATGGCTTGTAAATTATGGTTTATATTGTAACTTGATCTGCATTGAGTATATAGTGACAATAAGCAATGGAAGAATAAACTGGGAACAAGAACTTTGATTTTTGGACGGATGATTTGAGAGAGATGGTACTTGTCTGATTTATTGATTGAAAGATGTATGGCTTGAAATCAGAGCCTATGAACTTCTACTGATGTTCTCCATAGTGTAACATTCCTGATTTTGAGAATATGCTGTATCTTTGGAGATATGTTGCTTCTTTTTTTTCTACTCATGTTACATGATATCCTGTTATTCCATACACAGTACAATGTGTGTATGTGTGTGTGTATGCACAAAAATGTTCTTGGATGTGATATTTTGGGAAATACAGGTACGAACACTGATAACAGTAATATATGCGCCAAATAACAATCAAGGGGAATTTTACAAAAAAACTATATGGGAAATTGGTGGAATTAGAATATGAAAATATATGTCTAATTGGAGATTTTAACTCAATAGTAGATATAAAAAAAGATTATAAAAATAATAAGAAATCGGGGAAAAATTATAATAGGTTGCTTCCCAAAACTTTCTTCAATATGGGGCAAGATTTAGAACTAAAAGATTTATGGAGGGAATCGAATCCACTAGGGAAATGATATACGTTTTACTCTGCTAGACACAAATCGTGGTCCCGGTTGGATATGGTATGGGCTACGCCAGAAATAAGAGGAGAGGTACAAGAGATAGAGATTATAACAAATGTATGGGCTGACCATAATCCTATAATGTTAACCTGGAGGGGAAGGAGGAAATCTACAAGATGGTCGATGAATATAAATTTGTTAAATGATAAAGAATTCATAGATAAACTAGAGAAAGAAATGAAGTTTTTCTTTATAGAGAACAAAATAGAACATCCCTTCAGAATACATGGGATGCAGGAAAGCCTACATGAGGGAATTGTGACCAGTTATTAGATTAAAAAAACCAAAGAAAAAATGAAACGACAAAAACAAATATTAGATAAAATAGTATGCTAGCTAGCTTTTGATGCAGTGTTTTAATAAACACTATTAAGTTTAGTATATGGATATGATAATAGATCCATCCATACAGCTTTTATCTTATTGAATTGGGATATATTTAATTTTCTAATTTTTCAGAATATGGAAAACAACACTTGGAAGCATTCCTTTTGAAATGTTTACATTTTCTTATTAGATATTTGTCCCAAGTATCAATTATCCTCATAAAAGGCCACTTAGTTGGAAAGCAGTGAGGTATGTCTATGTTTTCAGCTGCAGTATTAAAGTAGAGTACTGGATATTGAAAAATAACAACCCTGAATTGATTTAAACCTTGGGAATGAAGTTTCACAGATTTTATCATAAAGCATTTTTATTTATGTTTAATGTATTATGGTAAATATTTAAATTCTGAAATAAAGGAGTTTTCCCCACTTCCATTGACTTTTATCCAGTTCTTTGAGACTGCCTGGAAAAATCCTTGCAGAATTTCTTGACTAGGTTTTTCAGAAGTGGTTTGCCATTGCCTCCTTTCTGGGCCGGAGAGAAAGAGACTGGCTCAAGGTTCCCTAACTGCCTTTGTGTCTAAGGTGCAACTAAAATGCACAGTCTCCCAGTTTCTACCCTATTGCCTAATTATCTTGAATGTAGCATACTGCAGTTAATTTTTGAGTTTTGTTATAAAGAGATTTTAAGATTGTTATCTAGGAAGAATCTATTTACACATTCAGGAAGGACAGAATATTTTACAAATATTTCCTAAATATCTTCATTTTACAATTAAAACATTTTTCACAAGCCTTATTGTATTGCATTGTTTCCCTTATTCCCCACCATTTTGAAGTCAGGATTAAGGTCAAACTGATATTAGAATATTAAATCATAAACTGCACAATATTTGTATACCCCAATTTTGGAATTTATATACTCACTTCAGGTCTTACATAAGATGCATTTAAATAGAATTATGTCTTTAAAAGAATATTGTATTTCACCTTAATATTCAGAAGGGATAGTGATGTTATTTGGCCAATCGCTCTCAATTCTAATGATATGAAATACCAGTTATTTTGTTTGTAGATATATATAGTACATTTATTTCTTCTGCAGTATGTTCATATCTTGACCTTTTAAGTGGAGACTATGGCCTAACTGAACAGTTATTTTTGTGCACAACATTTATATCAAGTTTAAACATTTTTATGTTATTTAATCCCATATATCAATAAAGTAAAAAAAAGTATGCCGGATTAGTCCAGAATTGAGCAATCTTTTATTAACATGCCTGATTATCAACATGCCTGATTAGTATATTTATTAAGGCCTACCAAAATCACACAAAAAGTATTAAGTTTTCAAGCTGTTCCAAACTCTTGATCAGGTAGTATTTTACAATAACCAGGGAATGGGAAAGACCAAATATTTGAAATCATAGTCTTTAACATATTTGGAATCCTTTGTAAGTTTCTGAAGGCAATAATGAGGAAGTGCTCCCACATAATTTACTGCATTATGCAGCTATTAATTAATGGGTATGATAAGACATAGAAACAATACAGTATTTCTGATCTTCTGTCTGATTGTGCCATGTATGTCATAGTTGAATTGTAGTGGCAGATACACAGAGCATCATTAACTAGCAGAATCTATTTAGCGTGTTCACTCAAGATATCAAACCTAATGGTTCAGTTGTGTTTTCCCCCATAAATCTGCTAGCATTGGAATGTGCAATGTTTATGTAGTTTGAAATAATTCAGAAGAGTTAAATATAGCATATGAATGATTTTATGCCAAGTTTACTCTTTGCACATGTTGCTTTGGTATTAGCAAAGAAAGGCACAGCCTTCTGATAATTCTAAGTTAGTCAGAAGTAGGTAGGTAGTCAGAAGTAGGCAGGTAGAAGTACGTAGATTCATTTAAGTAAGGTTTACATATCAAATATGACTATAGATAGGATTGCAGTCCAAACATGTAATCTGATTGTAATGGTCATAAGATTTTTTTGGTAAATGTTTATTATATAATGAATATATTTGCCCCTAGTCCAAACATATTTTTAATTTAGGAAGCATATCAATGTGAAAAGTGCCAATTTACAGTATGTTTATGGCATTGAATTAAGAGGCATTTCTTGTATATGCGCTTTATGTTTGGCCAGGGACAAAGTGTTCACTTCATTTTTACTTTAACACATGGTCAGTTTTTATATTTTTAAATAGTTTCAAATTATATTATGCTATACATTCCGTAATAACACTTTTACCACTCATTTGGTGAAGCTAGAAAGGCCATTTATCACCTTCTCATGCAATTCCCTGTGGTTTGTGATATTCTCCACTCTTAAAAATAAAACTCTACATTCTTTAAGGTTGTACTTCATAACACAAAGTGAAACAGATGCAAAGATAGAGAAATAAAAATTTAAAAAATAGCATACAGTCTGTTCCTTTTTTTGAAAGAGTTCCTCTTCCATCTGTTGTATTGGGCTAAGATACTAAGTTAACCCAGCATAGACATTTGGAACATACAACTGTAGGGGTTGGAGTTCTACATCAGATCCAAATTTCTTGAAGTGAGAAAACTTACTTGGTTTTGGAGTGTAGAGTCTATGTTTTTCTGGCCAATGTGTACAGTATTAGATTCTGCTTTCCGGCCTTCATGCAAGCCATCTTGCTCACTGACTTGGTTGTGGGAAGTTCGTAGAAAGTTGCCTTATCTGACAACCATGGGATTAGTTTAATGACTGCATTGCTTAGTGATGGAAATTCCAGTCCCAATTGCTGTTAGAAATCAAGGGCTACCTGTATATTTTAAAACAGTGGAAACTTTCTTTCTGCATTTCCAACACAAGTATTGGGCTAGTCCACCTTAGCATAAATGGATGGTGGGTTTTTTTTTTGGGGGGGGGCATATTATCATTATGGTTATCATTGTTTTCTAAAAATGCCATATCTATAATTTGCATTTTATTTTGCATAGGGACCATTGTTCTGTTATATATTCAGTGTTTGTGTTGCTAGAAATAATCTTCAGTGCATTATAACTATGATTGTGATATAAGAATACATGCTAATTTTGTGTGGTTATATACTATCATCCAAAATTCATTGCGGATGAAACTAGGTTATCACAGAAATGTCATCATTATCCCATTTAGGGGTTTGAAAGGGTTTTTTCTAAGCTTTTAAAAAGATAAAATTGTATATTGTATATGAACAAATACAGTAGCTTTACAAATAAGCTGTTCTCTGGTCCAATACTTTAAATGTAAAATATAGGTACTAATGAATTCTGAAGAATGAGCTATGGTGTCTAATAATATAATGCTGACTTTTTTCAAGTTGGATAATAAATAAATATAAAATATAAATAATGTTTCCTTATCTTCAGATACCTTGAGCAAATTTGGAATATTTTATCTAAAATAATTCTTCAATGATGATGTAATTTTAACATTACTTACTTTTGGAATAAACAAAATCCAAGTATTTGATTATTTTTATTAGTAATTCTTTTAGTTTTAATATAGTTAATAGCTTCCTTTGTCCACCACACTATATGTATGATTTTCTAAAAGGCAGACTTCAGAATCACTAGAGTATTATAAAAAGAGATATTTAAATATTCTGCATAATATTAAAACTTGTAAGCAGTTCTGTTGCACATGTTTCTTTTTGAAAAAGGACAGATAACAGCTGATCTAGGATTCTAAGAAGACTGCAGAACTAGCAACTTGTTCAATTTTCTTTTTATCAAAGAGAGTTGTGTTTGCTAGGCATTGTGACTTTAAAAATATATCAGCCCCCAGATCAAAGGCATAAATATTAACTTTATTTAAGTTGCTGTTAGTAATGGCTTAAGCATATTTCTTTAAAAATAATACGAGTGATGAAGTTGAACCTTGTCTATGGCAAAATCTATGGAGGAGGGCAAAGAAGATGATAAAGAGGTGAAACAGGAGGAGGAAGGAAGAAGAGGGAGGGACAAGAACACCATGAAGAAGAGGAGGGGCAGGAGGGGAAAGAACACGAGGAAGAGGATGAAGACGAAGAACATGAAGAGAAGGGTAAAGAAGATGAGCAGGAGGAAGTCTCCACAACTTTAGTCATACATACGTACATACCTGGGCAAAGCCGGGTAATAAGCTAGTATATATTCAGAAGACCCAAGGATTATTTGGGGTGGGTGGGTTGGTGGTTTCTTTTATAAGTATGAATATTATGAATATGAATAACTTCAGCTGTTGGGGAAAGAATTGCTGCTGCAGATTTTGAACAAGTGTAATTTACAGTTCTTGGATTGTTAAATCATGAGCGCCTGAAATAGTTGTGTTGCTTTCTTTTTTATTATCCAAAATTGTAAAGCATGACAATTTGAGGGGCTTAAGGTCTTTCCATTAGTTAGCTAATACTTGGAGGCTGACTCTGATCTGCTTTAAGCTTTTGGTGCACTTATTCTTTCCCTCAGCACAGAATAAATTA
Organism: Pseudoxyrhopus heterurus; assembly: GCA_032468235.1. Lineage (NCBI taxonomy): Eukaryota > Metazoa > Chordata > Lepidosauria > Squamata > Pseudoxyrhopus > Pseudoxyrhopus heterurus. Next base: position 59,543 of record JANHJO010004476.1, on the reverse strand, counting down.
AATAATGTATAATTATTTTTGTTTTGATGGTCAAAAAATAAAACATTAAAGTTGTAATTCTATCTTCATAGAACTCCCATTAATAGGCTTTAAGTATAGCGGGATGTGGCTAAACTATTAAGCTGATCTTAGAAATATTGGAAGATTGGGGGAGGGGTAGTGTGAATGTTTACACATGTATATAATTTTTCTTATTTTTTTTTAATATAAACATTCCATCTTCCATTAAACAGTGTATCGTCTGGGTACAAATATCTGTGGAATAGCAATCAAAGTTTACAACAATATTCATTACATTAATATTCATTCTCTAATCTTAAATGGTAGTATTGAACATAATAAACGTATTCATTTCTCCCTCTTAACATATCTTCTAATAAAGATATAATAATAATATTAAGCATAATTATTAATAAGACCCAGGTGTCTGGTGGCCCTTCCAACATTTAGCTGACTTATCTTTGAACATCTTTGCCAACCTCGCCAGTGCAAAGTGCCATCTATAAAGCATCTTATACAAATTTTCTTTATATGCAGTTGACATTGTTAATTTGTAGTTCCTGTCCCACAATTGCTGCCATTTATCTAGTTCTATTGTGTAACCAAAGTTTTTTGCCCATGCTATCATTATCTCCTTCACTTGTTCATCTTCCAGTTTGATGCCCAATAAGTAGCTATACAGTTTCTTTATCAATCTTTCTTCTGTCCCTATTAATATCTTATTTAATTCTGTTATTTCTTTATAGAAACAATATAATTTAACATCTTTCTCATATCTAGAATGTATCTGCACTTGTGAATACCATGCCATATCGATCCCTTGATCACTCAATTCTTGTTTAGTTTTGAGTTCCCTCTTTTCATTCAATGTATCAAACTGGACTCCCTGGTATGATTGGTTAGAGAATAGACAAAAGGATTAAAGGAAAAGAAAATTAATGGGATTATAAAATAGCGAGACATATCATAACATGGTTTACTAAATTATATAGGTAATAGCTTTATTTGTAATGGAAAATAGGAAATAGTTTTATGATGAATGTATTTAAATGATATTTATCGGTGACTCGCACACTGTCAATGGTTAAACGCGTTTGATTCTTTGATTCTTTGTTTTTTGTTGTTTTGTCTATGTATGTAATTTTTTATTGAAAATAAACTATTTATAAAAAAACAAAAACAAAGTATCTTTATATCTAACAATATTTCCCATGTTGATAACATTTGAGTAATCAGTGCTTCCATTGTAGAAAGCCAAACTAGTATCCTCAAATAACGTTGCTCTCTAATTTTTTCCCATATTAATAATAGTGCATTCCTTATGTAATGTCTTTGAAAGTAACCATGTATGTTACTTTTCCCATACCACAAGAAAGCATGCCAACCCAGTTGCAAGTCATGTCCCTCCAAAGTCAATAATCTTGTGTGCCTCAATACAATCCATTCTTTCATCCATGTTAATACCGCGGCCTAGTAATGCAATTCCCAATTTGGTAATCTAAAACCTCCTCTATTTCTTGAATCTTGTAACATTTTAAAGCTAATTCTTGCTTTTTTCCCTTGCCAGATAAATTT
>JANHJO010004476.1:43326-53401 GCA_032468235.1 Pseudoxyrhopus heterurus | reverse complement strand
GCCAGTTGCCAAGCGTCCAAATTTTGATCATATGACCATAGAAAAGCTGCAATGATTGTAAGTGTGAAAAACGATCATAAGTTGTTTTTCAATGTGCTGTTACAACTTCAAATGGTCACTAAACAAATGGTTGTAAGTCAAAAACTATCTGTTCTAATCTATTGAAGTTAGGTGTACTAAGCTAATCAAAATTTCCAGATTGACTTAAAAGAAAGTTGCATATCATTTTAAAGAATAATTTTATTTATTTTGTTATTTATTTATTCAATTATTTATACTGAAGTCAGTTTACTGCTATTGAGATTTGTTTTTCCACACCTCCCTTAAAGAAAGTCTTTGTAAGAAGTAATAACTTAATTGACTTTTTGTACAAATTGATACAGAATCTATAGCTCAAATGACTAATTCTTTGAAAAACCTACATGAGGTTATATTGTCCCTTAAGAACAATAGAGTTAATGTTTTGTAATCCCAATTACACTTTTCAAAGTTTTCTCTTTAAAGTTCCTTGATCACTTTCATTACAGTAGGCTAATGGCACTATTCATCATAGTAGCTGTCTAGGTGTTAATGTGTAGCTCTCATAGCAGTCCTGTACACTGAACATACAGTATTTAAGAACAAATGTCAACTAAAACATTGGTTTTCCAGGATATAGATAACTCTGTGTGCAACATTTTAATAAAAAAATGTTTGTTTTTATGCTACACTACAGTAGGCTAATATACTAATGTGAAAATTTCTCAATTTACAGCACTTGACAGGTGCTAAAACAAAAGCATCTTTAATTTTAATGTGTTGTTAGGCCCTCTTTAGAGGGACTGTATAAGTTATTAACAAGGTCCTCTGAGACAGGAGACAGGTAATTAACAACCTAGAGTAAGAGAAATTTGGATAATTAACGAGCTCTTAGGCACTGGACACAGGGTAACAAATAGTCCAGTAGTTAAAGGCGACAGGTTGTTACTAGCATGATTGAATGCCAGGTTTAAGAATGTGACTAGATAGGTGTCTCAATGAAGTGTCTAATTACATTATTATGTTGGTCTCATAGTTAGCCAGATGTTTAGACTGGATTTCACATTTTTATCTAACAAGTCCTTTCCAGGGACCTGGGATATTGTGATTTGATGATGTTAAATGTATTTTGTCAATACTAATGGTATTCAGATGTTTTGGGATTACATCCAAGGCACCTATTACTATTGCTCCTATCTTTGCTTTCTTTTGCTACAGTTCTTTCTCTTCTATTTGCAGGTATTTGTATTTTGTGATTTTCTCCAGTTCTTTCTCTTCTATTTTCATTGTTGTTTAGAGAGGTTCCATCATTTATACTTTGGTTCCTTTCCAATGTTGCTTATGATTTCTAGCTATGCATTATAAATAGTTGGAAGATTTCTCAGATCATCTAGTCTATATTTCTGCTTGGTAAAGGTTCTACTAACTAAAGCATATCAGACAAATGTTTGTCCAGCCTCAGCTTGAAGATCTTTAGTGAAGGAGAACCTACCACTTCATGAGACAGTCTCTTTCATTGGTTGAAGTAAAACTGACACCTATCTTCTGAAGGTTAATGGACCAAATCTTCCCTGTTCAACTAAAATTAAGACTTGCTTAAATGATATCATTGTCTATAGCAAAAGCTGGGAAAACCATTTAATGCAGGGGTGTCAAACTGGATTTCTTTGAGGGCCGGATCAGCATTGTAGTTCTCCTCTGTAAGCTGGTGGCCAGGGGTGGGACTGATGCCTCCTGCACACACTGCTGGCTGAAAACATGCCACGTAGTCCATTTTCAGGCTATTTTTTGGCCATTTTTCAGCCCGTTTTTCAGTCCGTTTTTATCCCATTTTTGGCCCATTTTTGGCTGGCAGAGTGCTGTAGGAGGCCCTGGGGAGTGAAATCAAGGCGCAAGGGGGCTGCACACAACCCGTGTTAGCCACCAGAGGCATCACGAGCCGATCCCTTGATATTTCCAGGCCGGCCCCGTGGGCCGGATCCATCCCACGAGCCTTGAGTTTGACACCCCTGATTTAATGCATTATAAAAAGTAGCAACAAGTTTCCAAAAAGCTAGTTTTACAGTAGATGCAACAAAATGTCATCTGGGTTATAAAGAAATCAAATATTTAGAGTTTTTTGCTAGTTAATGGAATCCTAACAGATGAGGAGAACTGAATTAAACAATATAGCTAAAAAGAACCCTATTAAACAACTGTGTGGAGCACCTATTAGGTAATTTATATATATTCATGTATAAATATTGAAAATTCAAAAGCATTCACAAACTTTTAAGCCCACTGTATATCTTATTTAAAAGGGGTTTAATTTTATAATTATATAATTTATATAATTATGATTTTCAGCTTTTTAAAAGTATATGATGATGTTGATTATGGTAAAATATATTCTAAAAATGAGTAGTAATTAAAAGACCTTGAATAAGGAACTAAATGGAGGAATAGCTAATGTAATTTTGAAAATATAAGCTTTCCCCACTAGTGAAAAATCAAATCAGTAATTTGTTCAATGTTCGATGTTCTAAATTATGGCAATACAAAAAAAGTGGTTTGACTTGTATTTTGTAATCTACATTGATAGCTTATGCTTTGAAATGTTCTTTTGTCACTTCAAACATTTAAAAAAACATTTAGGAAAAATTAAATGTCTTAATTTCCATCTGCTTTCTTTATCTTCTTGCTTCCTTTTTGTCTGACAGCCTCAGCAACATTATTTTATTCATCTGTGAATGTTCATATTTCTGAATACTGATGGTATTTAATGTTAGGAATACTATTTTATATCAGGCATTAATTTGGAGTACCTGCTCATAATAAAACAAAGTTTCAATCCGTGTTAATATTGCCTATTGTCTTGGGATCTATTTTTCCATGTTTGCAGGGTATATTCCTTGCCCCTTTTTGAAAAATGTTGTTCATTGTTTGATAGTTATAGTAATTATTGTTTACAAAAAGAACTTCACTGAAATGAACCACATAATTGCAGATGGAAACTTAAATTTAACAAAAGTAAATAATTAAGTATCTTAATTTTAGTAGAATAAATTTGGAAAAGATAATTTCAGAAATATATATATATATTCCTATATATATAGGAATATATATATATTCTTTTTCTCAAATTGTCCAGTTATTCCAGAATTGTACCACACAATGTTCCTGTTCATCTCATTTTCTCAAATATTTATTTATTACAAAGCTTTTATATACTACTATAAAATGTTTCTGTATAAATTGTATCTTCAATATTTGTTCAATAATATGGTTTGATTTTTTAAATGGACACAGTTTTATGATATTTGTTTAACTTAGTTTATTTTAGCAGCATATCATCTTGATGTGTTATGTGTAATAGTCTTTTTAAGGCAGGGAAAGAAATTTTGGGGAAACAGGCTCACACTTTTGAGGAGATTGTGGGTCACATTGGGCAGTTAAGAATACAAAATAGGTGAAGACAGTTTACACAGATGTCTGCTCTTGATTTTCTATTAATTTTGGGGAGGAGTTGGGGGAGGGTAGGAGAATCTTTTTAATTATGTAAACTAATTTCAGGCTTGCATTAAGAGTTTGTGTTTTGAAGCCTGAAATAGGAGATTGCGTTTTAGCAGTCTCACCAGAAAACAGAAGTGTATTTGGGAGAAATTCTAGGAACAACAATGAAAAAAAGTAGGAGTTTTGGACATCATGTTGCTAAGGGAAAAAGTTGGAATACATTTTGCAGACCCAGAGCCCCAAAGGGGCAACCATTATTATTTTTTTAGGACAGCTATCCCTTTCATTGAAAACCTGGTATAAACTACATCAGCCAATTTTCACATAGCATTTATTCTAGATACAGAAGGGTCTATAGGAATCAATGTGTTTTAGTGTCATTCAAGTGGAATAGGGTCAGCCAACCCTGAATTTATCCACTCTTAGTATATATGTTTACATGAATAGAAATTTTAAAATGCTACAGCCAAATAGTTTTCTATAATATATAGTATCTGCATATAATGTAGATATAATTTCCTGCTTCTTACTATGACTTCACAGTAAAGAAGAGTGTGTTGTGTTTGTTTTGTAACCAGAATGGTAGAACATTATTACCATGCATGGTTATTTTCTTGAGCTCACATATGGTCTGATAATGTCTTGTAACTGTTTGAAATTTATTATTACATACAGCTTTCGAAGACATCCAAACTTTCTCAACTTTCTGTTTGTTACACGTGTTAAATATTAACATGTTTTAAAAAAATAATGCTGCTTAGAAAAAAAGTCTGATTTTCAAAAATCTGGGGGAAAGATAATGTATGGAAAAAAAGTGCAACCATTATTTTGAGATATCATATGCTTCTAAATATTTATTATATAATATATATTTTTATTACTCCATAGTCTTAATGTGAATTCCGAAAACTCTGAAGAATTTCAAAAAACAATGGTAAGTAACTACTTGATTGATGTTCCATTTGATATTTGAGAAAGGATATCTTCTGTTTAAAGCTTTGTTGTTTAAAACTTCGTTGTTTTTAGCTGACTGATTGAACCCTAATTTAATAGTACAAATGTGCAGACTTTCTTTCCTGAATTAATCCAGAACCCTATCTAGACCAATACATTTATTTCCTTCTTGAAATCGACAATTCAGAAACAAGTTGTCTTTTCTTGTTGATTGTTTTTACATGAGATATATTACCCACAATAGATGTGGTTAATAATTTAAAAATGTAAATAGCCTGTTCTTCATGAATATGTGGTAAGTGGTTTCATATTAAAAGTTTAGGTGAAAAGCAAAATCATGCAGTCTAATCCCATACCTGATATGCATAAGAAGGGATTCTGCATGCATACTTACTGTATTGTTAATGTTTTTACATATGCAGGGAATAACAATTGACTTAAACTTCCTAACATAAAAAGGATGCACAGTATGAATTTGTACTGATATAAATATAGACTGTTTCTCACACTGCTTGAATATGTAAGTGGGTCATATGACTGACCTGCACAGACAGAGTGCTTTTCTCTTATATTTGAGATGGGCAACCCTTCAATGGTTGAAGGCAGCACTTTTTTCTAGAAGCAAAGGCTATAGTGGATGGAACAATGATGGACAATAGAAACAACCAAATACCACATTTGGCTGGGGGGTAGGGTTTAATCACTTTCCCTTTTTGTTTTGGGGAGAGTTTAACTTCTTTTAAGATTGTTTTTACGCTTTTTAAAATAATCTGCCTTAAAATGGGAATAAATTGTTTTATCAGTTTTAAGCATTTGCAGTATATGATGTTATAGCAACTACAAAAAAATGTGCAAGGGTCATAGCTGCCTATCCTTACTCTATGTTAAAGAAAAATTAATTATCTAACTCTATTTATGTTGCTGTATATTTCTCCCCAGTTTCTTGCTTTCTAATCTGAAGAGATTAACCCCCCTCGGCCTCTATTTATATTGAATGGATTCATACATTTCCAACTATATTACCTGTTGTTTTTCACCTTGGTTATATATTTTTAATTGGCTGACTAGATACATAATAATATTTTTTCACACAGGCTTGTCAGGTTGATGGAAATATGAACTTTTATTCATTAAATTCATTGGAATGTATATTTTTAAGAAGAAAATATATTGGAAGGTAACAGAAATACTGGAAGATGACAATGCATGAGGACTTTTGAACCTAAATTCCCTAATCCCTTTTCATCCTTTTGCTTTTTATTTATTCGAAGATAATATACTCAATTATTATTTGCTAAATCCAAGTCCTGTGGGTCTTTTTAAGTGGTTTAGGAAAGTTAATCCAAATGTGAATTCTAGATTGATTAATAAATATTACAAGATGATAATCAAGAAACATTTATTTATTTATTAAAAATAAACTCAATGATAAAAGACTCCCAATAGGGCACAAAGAGCAACAGCGACAAATCAGAATGAAAAAAGAAAATGTAATTTAGAATTACAGAAAAAAAATTGCAGGTTTGCAACCCAATTGAGACTGGAATTTCCCTCTCTAAGTGATGTGGTAATTAGGCAAAACAGCATTAGTGACAACTAATAGTCCGTTTTGGTAGTCCGTTTTGCTGTCATTAAGCCAGGACTGTGCTGTAGTTAGGCAAGGCTTCTTCTCCTACACTTCTCCTACCGTTCCAGCATACTTCTGCTTCAATTCATCCCTTTCTCTCCCCAAAAGTTCTCCTCTTTTGACCTCACTGCACTCTGCCATCCCCACTGCTCTTGCCAACCTGGGCATTTGTACCTTATCAGCAATGAGAGGAAGAACACAACAGATTGACTCAAGTCAGAGATTGAGAAAGGATGGCTAAGGAAGTTGAAACATGGCTTGTATTTGTAAATGTGGGCAGGTTGCCTGAATTTTGTGATCATTGTGATCAACAGCCATCATATTTTTGAATAGTCACTGAATGAATAGTTAAGCAAAGACTACCTGTGCATATTAAAACATCTATCTTTGATTAGTCCCACTCAAGAAGGCCATAAGAGATAGAGAAACTCTAAAGATGTTGGTCATGCTGTTCCACTGGAAGGAATCCTTACAGAGAATAATTGCTTTCGGGCCTTCTCCAATTATACTTAAGTGCAATTTGTCATCCAGTTATTAATCCATCTGGTGGTGATGCTGTCAATCCCACATTTTTCTATCTTACCAAGAAATAGGTTGTCAAATGCCTTACTAGACATTTGATATTTGGCAAATCTTATTGCATTCTTTGACAAAGTGATTAAATTAGCGGATCAGTGAAATGCTGTGGACATAGTATACTTGACCTTCAGTAAGGCATTTGACAAAGTAGACCATGGTAAGATAGAAAATGTGGGATAGACAGCATCATCACCAGATGGATTCATAACTGGTTGACAAATTATACTCAATATGTAGTCCTCAATGGAACTACATCTACATGGGGAGAGGTATGCAGTAGAGTGCCCCAAGGTTCTTTCTTTGATGCAGTACTCTTCAACATCTTCATAAATGATATATATGAGGAGCTAGGGGGGAACACATCAAATTTGCAGACAACACAAACCTAGAAAGAATAGCCAACACTTTAGAAGATAGGTTCAAGATCCAGAAGGATCTAGACAGACTTGAACCTTTGGCCCACAGTCAATAAATTGCAATTTGATGGTGAGAAAAATAAGGTTTTACACTTAGGCAAGAAAAACCAAATGCACAAGTACAGAATAGGTGGTACCTGGTTCAACAGCAGTAACTGTGAGGGATCTAGGAGTCCTAGTGGACAACCACTTAAGTATGAGCCAGCAGTGTGTTGCAGCTGCTGGTCCTAGCCTAGCAATCCTAGGCTACATCAACAGATGAATAACATCAAGATCACAGTATTAATGCTGCTATACCTTTTAGTAAGAGCGTATCTGCAACACTGCATCCAATTTTGGTCACTGCGATACAAAAAAGATACTGAAACTCTAAAAAGTACAGATAAGAGCAACAAAGTTGGTTAGAGGGCTGGAGGCTAAAATACATGATGAATGGTTGCAGAAACTCAGTATGTTTAGTCTAACGAAGAGAGAGACTAAGGTTGACATGAAAGCAATGTTTCAGTATTTGAAGGACTGAGACAGAGAAGAAGGAGACAGAGCACCTGAGGGCAATACAAAGAATAACTGATCAAAACTTATCAAAGAGAGCTCTAAGCTAGAACTAAGGAGAAATTTCATGACAGTTGGAACAATTAATCAGTGGAATGAGTTGCCTTCAAAAATTGTGGTTGCACCATCAGTGAAGGTTTTTAAGAAGAGATTGGACAGCCATTTGCCCAGAGTGGTATAGGATCTCCTGCTTGATCAGGGGTTAGAGATATCCAAGGTCCCTTGCAACTCAGTTATTCTGTTATTTTTCAATAACAATAAAAAATGGGAACTTTCACTAGACATTCTCTGTTCACTTGCATTTGGGGAACACAGTATATTTGGAATAGGTGGTGATATAGATACCTGAGCTGTGAGGCACATAGGATTTTATAAGAAATAGTCAGCATCTTGAATTGCACTCAGAAAAACCTTGGTATTTAATATGTCTCCTGCAGCTTGTTGTCACAAGACAGTAACAGAATGATCTTGTAAGAGATAGGCTACTGCACTTTATATCAGTTGAAGTTTCTGGGTACTCTTTTAAGGCTGTAAAGCAGTCTGTAGCAATAAGGGAAGTGATAATGACATGAGTGACCATCTTTAATGCCCATGTACTAGCTGATCAGGGCTTCTAGGCTTCTACCTATGGACTCACATGAACTTCATAATATATTCATTTTATCTGAAGAGTCAGAAGAAGAATAAATGTGGCACTAACTTAATAATCTTAAAAAAAATCTTCAGTTCAAACATGGTAATGTTATAGCCTGTTTTATAATAACTACAGCATAGATTTGGTTTTCCCTTGTTTAAAGAGAATGCTATTTGTCCAGACTGGACTGAAGCTGTCACTAATTTTAGAATCAGTTCATTAGATTTGGTGAAGTATTTATTTAGGAATATCTCAACTGAACTCATTGAGCTCCCACATTTATCTTTAGTAGGCCTGCATAACAAATGTTACTATTTACCCAATATTTCAAAGCTTTTTATGTTTGTGCTTCTATATTATTATTCAGAACAATATAACAAATTTCTAAAAAAAACTATTTTACTTTTGAAGTCCAAATTATGGGAATGCAATGTCTAGAAGGCACTTTTCAGGAAATTTAAAACATAACTATTGTAAGAATTCAAATATTACAACTTAACTATTAAATATTAAACTTAACAAATAAGTTTGAAGTAATTTAAATAGTGTTCTTTCGATGATTTACATTGTGGTTTTCCCCTGGGAAATGGTATTTTATATATTTGTTTTGTTTTGTTACTGCCATCACCTGTGACTGAATGAGAGGTAGCCCACTGAAAAGAAAGCCCAATTAAAAAGCCAAAAGGAGAATGGAAAAGTAAAACAAGAGATGTGAAAGTGGTTTCAATTATATTCCCAAAACAAAGCTCCTCATTAGAATAAACAAATGATCAAAGAATGCCAAGTTCAAATGTTATCTTTGCTTTTTCCAGCAGCAGCTATCAGTTTGTACCCAAATAATACTTGATTATCCGGCTTTCTCTACACGCTTGCTAGCTTGAAACTGGGTTTTTTTTTCGCCTATTCTTTATTGAATTTGATATCAGTATTGTTGGGAAATGGCATAGAATATTTATTTTTAGTTAATTTGTCCTCATTTACTGAACATGTGTTTCCATTTAAGATAGTAAAATCATATTGATCTCAGTCACTATATTAGTTGCGTAGACATACTTGTTTTACTTGAAGCAATGCATATGTTTTGATCTAAATGATCAGAAATGAACAAAATTTAATATATTCAACCATCTGTGGTATATAATTAAAATAGTATCTCTTCTGCCAACTGTAACAAAGTTGGAAACAGGAAAAAAAATGATTATCTGAAATATGAACAGATTTTTTAAAAGTGTGAATAAATATATACATAAAGAATTTTACTTATATAATTCAGAAATACAAAAAGTATGAATCACAATTTCTTTTAGATTTTGGAACCTGTGTCTATGATACTGTAAACTTCTCCCAGTCATAAGTATTTATAAAGTTGCAGGAGATATAGACACTATTTTGAGATGATTTCTAAAAGCAGATGAAATATAAACATAAATAAAGCACTCTTTTTATTTTCAATTAATGATCAGAAGTTCAAAAAAATTAACACTTGATTTATTTGCATCATTTATATTGCCTTCCTCACTTATCCATTCTAGTTAGTTTTATTTCAACTTTCCACCTGCATATTTTAATGATATGTAGGATAGGTGCCAAACTAAATAGAAGTAATTTAAATGAAAGGGATTGAAACTTAATTATTGTGCATTTGATGTAGTTTAGCTCCCTAAATCACTAGTGAGTTTTGGTGTTATTTTTTATGATCTTATTCAGATATAAACAAAAAGTTTCCCATTTGTTACCAGAGTTGAAAATCTGATTTAAAGGCTACATGATAAGTAGTTAAATATCTCACATCCATAGCAGAAA
>JANHJO010004476.1:30980-43316 GCA_032468235.1 Pseudoxyrhopus heterurus | reverse complement strand
CTAGTAGACAAGCTGAGGAATTTGTTTTTTTGCTGACAGCTTAAAATGTTTTTATTTGTAGATAACAAAATTACAATTTCATTTGAGAAGCAGTGTATAATAATCTGTTTTTAGTGTAATGTTTTAGTCTGTTCAATAAACTGTTTCTTTATTTAAATTTAATTATATTGATACAGTGGAGCTTAATTTTGAATGGATGCAAAGTATACGCACAGTAAATGAAGTAATCTATGCATAATCAATATTTATTTATTTATTTAGCCTTTCAAGAAGTTGCTTTGGGTAGCAAATAATAATTGAATATAAACAACACACATATAAAATAATAATTGTAACAATATACAAATTAGTATTAAAATTAAATATTTAAAAACAAACATAAGCATCTCTTTTATTCTATTTTTTGAAAAATAAATTCTGTACGTATGAGTCATATAAGACAAATTTCATAGATTCTATTTTTTACTAAGTGTTACATTGCAATATTGATAGTTTGTCACTATCTTTAAATTTAGATATTACAGTCAACTTTGGTCAGTTTGGAAGACAAACCTATATACTCACAGAGTCATTAATCCCACTGAAATATGAATCTTGCAAATATTCTGATTTTTCTTTTATGACTCTGGTAGGACTAGAAAATGTACTTAGACAAACAATGTTTTAGAAGTACCATAAATCTTTGTACCTGTTAAGATTCAGTTCTGAAAGAAAGGCAGTTCAAACTTCAATTTTTAGATATGTCTTGAATAAACAATTCTATTCCCTACAATACCAGGATAGGCAAAGACTGGAGTATAAATTGTACAGATAAGGTATACAAAATGAACAAGGGAGAATTTGCATACTCTTTCATTAGGTTACAGAATTAGAATATGTTTTAAGATTGTAATGATGTTTAAGACATTAAGGTGGTTTGGTCAGAGATGTTTGCTTTTTTTCAAACTGCATGGAAATTTTCCAGTTGTATTCATTCATTTGTAATTAAGCTGCATCAAACTGAATAAATAAACTACTGCTAGTAGTATAAATGCTTCAGATACATATCTGGAATCTTGCAAATGTTCTTCCGGTTTTGTATATTAGAAAGTAATAGTGTGCATCTAAATGTTTCACTTTCTTTTAAATGCAATTTTAAATCTATACCTATATGCCTGTATCTGTCTATTAGTGTAAATAGTTTCAAAAAGGCAGAAGAATTCATTGATAGTTATATTTGATGAGCTCAACTTTAGTTGATTATTTGAATGTATTAAGTGTCACCCAGATAAATAAGCAAGAGGGAGCATTTTTATATCATAGAATTTACCACATATATGAAGTAATACTTTCAATTTCATTCATTCAGTTGCAGATTATTGGATGATAGTGTGGTTTCTGCAGATGTGAATTAGCCCTAACTTGCTGTTTAAATATAGAAAGAGATAGATATGAGCAAATCTTAAAATAGAGCCTGAATTCATTATCTCACTTTTGGGAAGCAACCAAGAAATGTTTTTGAGTCCTGTCTATTATCCATTTTAATCATATTGGGTTCTTTTCAAATATAGACTAGTTGCCTTGCATCATCATCTGCTAGGAAAGTGGGAAATAGTCCAGAGAAATGTTCACTTAATAACACTGCACTGTGGATCCCAGATGGAGGCCTCTTTCACTTAGATCTCAATTACAATCTGCTCCTGCTTTTGCTGCAGAGCAACAGTGAAAGATGGAAAAAAATGGTGTTCTGTAAATTCCGTAGTATTTGTATTTTCCTGCAACTTTCTTATTGAAGTTCAGCCAGAATTTATCAGCTGAACCATTCTGACATAGTTGCAGGAGTTACCCAGAATTCTCTGGGTTGTTTTATTTATTTATTTGTTGCTTTTGTGTGTGTATTTGTGTCCCTATTTTCAATTAGCTAGCTATCACATATAACAAAAAGAGAGAGAGGCCCTGTCATCAGGTTTACAAAATAAAAAAAGCAAGATATACAAGCAAAGGGAGTGGATGAGATCAGTTCTTCAAGGCCAGAACAAAGTAATAAACTATACCCAGGATTTGTAACCAGCTGGGCAAACCTAATCTTCATTCCTCGAATTCTTTCTTGAATGCCAATTAATTGTTCCTGTTTCTTTCCCTTTTCCCTTTTCTGGCTCAAGTCTACAGGTTGTTGCAGCTAAGGGTTTCTATCTACATAGAAAGATATAGCTGTTCTTTTCCTGGCTTATGAATATAGTCAGCCTGATCGTTCCAGTACTTCATAGTCATTACAGTTGATCTAGAGCCTTAATTGATAGCAGAAACCACAGTATGTTCCTTTTGCTTGTTTTCTTGTATCAGGACTAGTTTCTTCCATACTATTGACCAATTGTACAATGGGATATATAAATACAAATCAGAATTTGATTTAAAAAGGGAATTTTTTGGAATAGCAATTTTGATAGAAACAATAGAAATATACCAAATTTTATAATTCTTGATCTCCAGTTGCTGATTTGAGAAAATGTGTGAAAAAGTTGTTGCCTCCTGTTACTTATAAACAACATTACAATTTCTAGTGAGGAACAAATAAAATAGCTTTCCTGATTTGTTCATGCTTATGTCAGTTATAAAATTGCATACAGTGTATGTTGCTTTCATGGAATTCTGTACACAGGAAGACATATACAATGAATAGTTCTGCAGCTTCCACATGGTTATCTGCAGCTTGCACATGGTAGTAATATAAGCTTCCTTGGTTTTTACCAATCCATATAACATATAGGACACATTTACTAAATGCTCCCTGCATTTCTTTAGAAATGGGGTTCTAATTATTCATTAATTCATGAAGTTTGTGACCAATGTACATCACCATGTACAATGCTATGTAGGATGTGCTATGACAGGGGTGTCAAACTCGATTTCATTGAGGGCCCTATCAGGGTTGTGCTTGACCTCGGGGGGCTGGGGTGGGCATGGCCAGCTCAACATCACTTGTGTTTGGGATGCCTCTGGTGGCCCAAGCACTCTGCCAGCGAAAATGGACTCCCGAACTCCGTTTTTGGCTGCAATGGCTTCCTGCAACCCTCTGCCAGCAAAAATGGAGCTCCAGAGGGCTGTGGGCGGCCCTCTGGATTTCTGTTTTTGCTGGCAGAGGCACTGCGGACTGGTCCTTTTCTGTTTCCAGGGCAGCCCCGTGGAACAGTTCTAAGCACCCAACAGGCCGGATCCAGTCCCCGGGCCTTGAGTTTGACACCCCTGTGCTATGATAATAAAGTTAGAGCAGTGTTGAAATTACATGAAGTGATACAGAGAAGTTAAGTAATCCTTAACTTATGACTACTTATTTAACAAATGTTCAAAGTTATGACAGCACTGGAAAAAGTATCTAATGACTGGTCCTCACACTTAAGAACATTGTAGTATCCCCACTGTCATGTGAACAAAATTTGGGCACTGGGCAATTGGCCTGAGTTTATGATGTTTGTAGACTCCTGAGGTCACATGATCAGCATTTGTGACCTCCTCAATGGCTTCCAACAAGGAAAACCAATGGGGGAAGCCACATTTGCTTATAAACTATGTAAAAATGGTGATAAAATTGAGTATGAATCACTTAAGGACCACATCGCTTAATGACAGAGGTTCTGGTCCCAACTGAGCTTGTGAGAACTACCTGTAAGCTGTTTGTTATAATACTTTAAAAACTTGTTATATCTTCAAGACAGAAATGGGTCTTGATGTATTTGCAGGTGTTTGTCATTAGTGCATTTCTTTGCTCCTCTTTATTTAAATGTGCTTCTACAATGCACATGAGTTATATGGCGAAACTTTTGTGACGCCTCTGATTCACATTTTTCTATTAAGACAATGCTTCTAGTTCTGTCATCTTAAAAAAATATCTTTATTCTAGGATGGAAATCCTTTTGATGCTGCAACAGGATATCGCAATCTTACATATGAAGAGGTCTTACAAGAGTTGATGAAACACAAAGAACAACTGAAGAAAAAAGATATCCACATTCGTGAACTTGAGGATTATATTGACAATCTTTTAGTACGAGTAATGGAAGAAACTCCAAGTATTCTTCGAGTGCCATATGAACCTTCTCGGCGAGCTGGAAAATTTTCAAAAACCTAAGCTAATGCCAACACTCCTTGGTATTAATTAAGAGGATGGATTGTTTAGTCCAGTGTTTTGATATTGTAAATTTCATATTCATGCTTTCTCCTGAAAGCATTTGGCTCCAAATTTAAGTTAGTATTAATTCTTGAATCTGTATATAAACTCCAGGTTTTACAAGGTGAGATGTAAACTCCTTTTGCTGCAAAACATTCCTTTACCTTGAACATGTACATCCAGGTATGCTTTATTTTCAAAATATTATGGTTAGTTTGGATAATCGTGTACAGTAGTCATCTAATATACATACTTGAATATTTATTTTGCACTTCAGTCGAACACTTCGGAGTTTTGCAGCATGCTGCCAGAATGAATGTGCATAGTCAGAATGTGTTTTGCAGCTCTTAATATGAAGGATAATGTGATGTACTTTAGGAATCACTACTAAATGAGGCGATAATACATTTTTGCCTGAGGAGATGAACAGTATTGATCCTTAATGTAGAGCTTGAAACAATTACATTTGTGCTCTTGAAGAAATGTGAGCTTTTCAAATGGCAAATTCCATAATCTATATGGATGGAACAGAGCTTAATATATAAAGGTACAGCATGCCATTGGTTTAAGCACACATATGCATATTTAAAAAAAAGAAATAAAGCAGAAGAAACTAGTGGATAATACCTCATTTATTTAGACTATAAGAAGTATGGGGAGAAAAGCTGACAGCAACATTCTAAATATTAATATGTCAGCCAACGTATACATGTGTGTTTAGGAGTTTGTCTGTATACACATATGCATCATTTGGATTCTGCAATATTTCAGACAACAGATTGAGATTAAACTTTTTTCCCCCTCCAATATAGGAAATTATTTTTAAAAATTGATTGCAATTATTTCAGTACTGTATTCTGTGTCAGAGTCAAATATTGTCCTCTATTAAAGAGCAATGGATATAGTGATTCAGCATGTCTCCAACTAAATAAATTTATGTGCATTGTTGTGCAACTATTTCAAAGTGGTAAATGCAATTCTAATGGAAAATATTGCCATACAGAAAATATTGTTTACTATATTGTAATCAAAAAGTTATTCCTTTATTTTATAAAAATGCAGGCAGAATGATTGCTAGTATGAAGTGCCCAATAGGCTTAGACATAAGGAGGATGCAGTGTTGGGAAGAATGAAATGATGTTTTTCTTCAATTTTCTTCTTGATTGTGTAATGCACATTTTTTTCATAAACATATTAAGGATTTCTATGGAGAAGAATGGAAAATATTTTCCCTTTTTCAGAGTAATAATAAATTTAATTCAGAAAGTTTTGTTTTTGATTATGTATTACTGATTAAAACCCTTTTGTAACTAAAATAAGTTAGTGTATTATCAGAAGGAGCACGAATTCCTTGTATTTTTAAACTACCCTTTACCCTTACTCACATTAAGCAGCATATTGTGCCATGAACAGAGATCCCATTTGGATTATTAGACTTTGGTTTATTTTTCAATATGGTTTGGAATAAATAAGTAAACTTATTAACTAGAGATAGTTTGCATACATTTTTCCTCTATAATTCAAATAAAGTACAAATCCTAAACTATGCTTTATTTGTTAATGTTAACTTGTGCATTTAAAATAGGTGTTTATTTTCATAGTTTCTATAGAATATATTTTAAAAATCAGTTGGTGATTGAAAGCTTTCAGATGTTGCATAGTAACACATTTAATGACTTCCACTTACATTATTTAAATCTTGGGCCATTGACATTTAATCTGAGATTCCATTATATTAAATTATTAGGTCCTTCCTACATGTGTTCTTCAAATACACCAGATGAATGTAAACCACTTTATATGTTGGAATTTTTAATATTTAATTTTTTAAAACTTTAAGTTTTCAAATTAACTTGGTTAATCTTAATGGGAAATATTAACAGGCTGGAGTGTAAAGTGTTAAATTCTTAGAATTAAAATAAAGTTAAGCTTTATGAAGGGTTTTGTTTTTTGTTTTGCTTAAATTCTCTACTTTTAATTTCTGCTTGATACAAAAGTGAATTAAAGGATACTTTAAATTTACAATAGTTAATTATAAAAATCACAAAAGGCAGGTATATTAAAAGGCATAAAATATATTCAATGCAATTTATATAAATAGCAACTCTTTATAATTTATATATTAAATGGCTTAATATTTATTAATATAATTTACTGCTTTGTGATCAACTTCTTAAATATCAATTTCTTTAGGTACATAATAACTGAAACTTCAAAAGAGGTACAAGGCTTCCTTTTATAAATGTTTCACAGAAGCAAGCACAAAGTACCAGCTATAATATAAATTAGCAGGGACTGCCTTTGAAAGCATAATTGTTGCGTCTATGTCTCTTTAACAATATAGAAGGCAATTTTGCTTTAAATATGTTGGTGAAATCACAGCGAGTATTAATGTGTTTTCAGAGCTTATTCTCTGCAAAGCATATAATTCATTAATTTATTTAAAATAGAATACTGCTTCCAAGAATGTTCCATACAAAATAAATTCTGAAGCATTATTTAAAATCAAATTACATCTATTGAAATTACCTGATGGTAATATTGGGAAAGCATGTATTTCACACACTCTTGTGATACCTTGCATGAACATTAATTTGAGCTTAATTACCTTTTTCAATTGAATATAGAATTATCCATTGTTGTTGGCCTTAAATCAAGGGCTATTTGTAATGGTCCGGCTATGAAAACATTGCCTGTATTTTGTAGGCTTTTTCAATTGGAATAATAATCTCTGTTAAGCATTTTAATGACTTCTTCCCTTCTGCCTCCATTAAACCTTTTGCTCAGATTCTTAAAAGAGATCAAATGTATATCTTAAAAGTTATTGCTGCACTGAATATTATTAACAATGTAAAATGGCTATCTATCCAAAGGCCTGTGCACAAGTTGTGCATTTATAGAGTGTTAGGAATACAAATATATGTATTTGAAAACGTGTTTTAAATATGTTAATTTCCTCCTGATTTCAAAGCAACTGAAGAAAGGCCACAGCATTGATAGGAAGAAACAGGCAGTATTAGTTCCATTAAACTGTTTCTCCTCCCAGTATTCTAAACATGAGATACCTTCCTGATTTCCTTTTTATGAAAGTTCAATATAGTTCTAGATTTCTTTACTGTTCTTAAAAGTTTTTAGTATGCAATTGCTACAGCACTTTATCTTTTTTTAAATTTTAAATTTTTTAAAATAATTTTACAACTGGTTTAACATCACACCCTAAAAGAATGTTAGCCCAACTAAATCTTCTAAACAACTATCAAAAGAATATCAAGTACATATATTTCAGTTTATCATGAATTATGTATCCGATTCATTCAGCATGGATAATTCGTTTTTATATAATAGTGTGATAAAATGCATAAACCTGTATAGCCATATATTAAATCCCCAAACAGGTCTTGCATAAAGAAAAGTTCAGCTTTTTTGTTGAACTACGATTTTTCTCCACAAAATGAAAAGTCATAATGTAAGTTGCGCCTACGTGTGTAGAATGTGAAAATGCATGAACCATCAGTTTTGTTCCATTCGTAGTCTTCAACACTTTTTAAAAATCAAAATTGTAATCCTAAATTTTAGATTTTTGTCCCAGTGGTTGCTGCATGTAAGCACTAATAAAATGCCACTGTGTACTCCGGTCACTTGTGTTGTCATCATTTTAATGTATTCTGTATATGCTACTGTTTACTCTGCCATACCAAAATAGTAGATAAAATGTATTCCATGCAATTAAAAATTCCAATTAATTGGTCAGTGCCTGGTAAACCCCTGCAACAGGGGAAAAGCTGGGTACTGGATTCAGTGGTTCCTGAGCAGCCTCTTTCTGAAGGTGGATCCTAGTTGGCACCATGATTGATGGACACTCTTCCCAGGAGCCTCAATAGAAAAAGACAAAAAACAGAACTGAATAAACATGGTCACATTAGTTGATAAGAGTGGTAAAGTAGGCTCACTGTTACTTGTCCTGCAGTCTTGTTTAGGTTTAGGCCTTTCTTTTGGAGGGAAGACATTTCAGTTGGCTGCTAAAATCAGTTTGCATAATACTTTGCTGACAGAGAAGTGCCACAATCTTGACTCATCAGAATTTGAGGGGTGAGTAGGGCATTGTCCACCCATATTATTAGGATTATCTTTGTATGGGTGACTTCCAAGGAAGTGGACGGGGTGAAGTCTTCTGCCATATATAAATACTTTGGATCCCTGGCTTTTGTGAGGAGTGAATGGGAAAGTGACCACTTGGATCCATGAGATTGATAATCCCTCTCTGTGTGTGGGGAGTTGCCTACAGTCAAGCAATAGATTGTAGTATATTGTCTGAAAATGCCATCTCTGAATCCTTTGTTCCTAAATTACTATTGGCTAGTCTCCAAACTTCTCCTTTGGGGACCTGGATGGAATGGATACACCTCTCTTGCTCCTCTTAGATCTCTTGTAGTTTTTTTGATGGCATTGACCATAGTAATTTACTGGACTATCTTTGGGAATCAGAAAGATGAAACACTGCCTTATAGTGGCTCTTCTCCTTCCTAAGAAGATGGTCTGGAGTTATGGGGAAGGAATAGTCTGATATATGGGATACCTGTGAAGGGTAAGAGGTTGATCTTGACAGGAGGAAGATCAGATAGAGGCAACAAGCAAATAAACATTGCAGAAGCCCAGGTTACGGTTTGGCAGGAGGAGAGGGGAGCGGTAAAAGTATCCCAAATTCACATGAAGATAGAAGGACAAGCATATTCTGACTTGCAAAATTCTGTTACAATAGCCAATCTTAATAAAACTTAAAAATAGTTTTAGAAACACCTGGTATCTGTTTCTTGGTGTAGTCTATCTTTAGGTTTACATCAGGAACTGCTCATCCCATGCATTTAACATCTATATCAAAACACTGGGGAAAGTACAATAGTTTGAGCTATATTATCAGTATGCTAATAATATCCAGATATGCATCAGTTACCTAGGCTATAGAAATATTCTGTTGATGTTCTTTCCCAGTGTATGGAGGCTTTGACAGTCTGGAGTGGATAGAACTGGTTGAAGTCAAATCCAAGCGAGGTGGACTTGCTATTCTTCCAACGATCATGGCCTGGTGAACCAATCTTTCTCAGCCTAAGACAGCTATATGTTTTACGAAGTGGGACTTGGTTCTCTGAAGACTAATTTGAATATACTTGCTTCTAATTATCACTAAGAGAGTCCATCCTGAGCAGATGGGCTGGCTGATCCTTCACTGATATCACCTTTATAGAAGAGATATTTACCATTACTGCTTATGTGGTCAACTGTACAATATATTTCTTTGAAAGGCTGACTGCCCCTAGAGGCTTCAGAAAAGCCAAGAGAGATGTTTTATATTATCCAGTCAGAACTGTAAGAACGTTATAAATTGTGCCTTTAGCTGTAGAGTGCTAAATGGAGCAAATTCAGTTCTAACCCATGATTATCAATATATGCTTCTTTTAAAAATAATCTTACATCAAAAACTTAAGGTATTCCATCACTTATGTGAAATCAATTTAAATAACTTCTATGTGACTGACAAAAAAATCTGTAGCTGGATTCCTGAAGTAATATACCAATAGAGAAAGGCTTGTTTTATTAAAAAAAAGTGTTTTATTGATGAAGGGAATTGTTTGCATACAAGAATAAAATTGGGTCTTCAACTGGAAGATGAAATTAATCACATGCTCACTATTGATAGGTTAAATACACTAAAAGGTAACTCTTCATCAATTAGACACTAGAGAAGTTTCTTATACTACATTTCTTATACTACATTTCATAATCTTCACCCAAGCAATCAGCCAAAAGTATTGGAACAAAGTTATAGAACAGAGGTCCCTTATATTCCTATTATTTCAGATTTCAATGGCTTTGTAATAGCTGGTTACAGATGTTGACCTTCCTTAGATCGCTGCCTGAAGCTCACAGGTGCATTATTTTACAAGGTTAGTATACAATAACTTTGTTTCAATATATTTTTATATTGACTGTATGTACTGTATGTTGGCAATAGAGTCATAACAAATCAGTAAAATTATGTTTCAAACTGCATCACAAACTTCATATAATGATATCTGTGATTTTGTACAATTTTACATATATACATAATTCAATGATTGTGTTTCTGAATAATAAAATAAGTAATCTGACTCTTATAGTTGTCAGATCTTCAGTTTAATCACTTTAAAAATAAAGAATGTGATCACTTTAGAGGACATTTAGTCAATTTCCAATTGTGCAAAGACAGGAGCACTTTCATTTAGCAGAGATTGATTTGAATTCTTTTTCTCAGCTTAAGATACCTACCTGTGTGTACTTAGCTATGGTTCTGCTTAATTAAAAACCATTATACTCTGATTTTCAATGCAAGATGGTAGGAAGTTTAGCAGATGGGTTCGTAACTAAGGCACAGCCCATAAGACATATGCCTAGGGCAAATGCATTGCTTCAGCCTGCTGTCACCTCAGTTTTTGAGATTTCTAGGACACTTTTCTAAACCTTTAGGGATTAGACTCACCAATATCAGCAGGCAGTGTCTTATGAAATCTGGTGACATAGGCTGAATGTGGCAGACCAGATTGCCTCTATTGTTGCCCCATGTAGGTGCCTGCTGCATAGTGCCAATAGCTTTAACAAGGAAAAACATTGCAATGTGTCATGTCACCTCCTCCTAAATGATTGCTGCTGGCCTTGTTAAGGTGTTGTGGGCCTCATTTTCAGATCTCTGTGGTTTCCATTAGAAATTCCTTGAAAATTAACTCCCCAGGACACCTTTAGAAGTAACTTCAAAGAGTCTCATTTTAATGAGTATCATGCCATTCTATAAACGTTCCCAACAATGGCATTAGAAAAACCAATATTCCCCTTGTTCTCTATGGCGGCATCAATGACTTAACTCCACAGCAACACTAAATATAAAATAAGAGCCTGCTTCAACCAGATGTGGACTTGACCAACTACCAATAGTTTGTAGTCATTGTAGTTAAAGCAGCAGCAGTTTTAATTAATTTTATAACTAAGGCATCAAAATTAAGAATCTAATAATCAATACAATTCACAAGAGAAGTTCTGGCTTTCAAAGGCAGTATATTGTGAGGCAATCAAAATAGTTTCCGGTGGTTTGAAGCAAAGATTCCGCATGTACTACTCTATTTCTTTAAAAAAAATATCTGCCAATACAAATTTTTAAAAAGTCATACAAAAGAATGCAACAATAATTATCTAAATAGTTAGATAACTATTGATGTAGCAAAAAGCTATATAGAACTCTTAATATAGAAACATATGTGTTGTTTGAATGCCAGCTTGCTCATGCTGATAGAGGAAACACAAAGGAAGCCCTGCTAGATCATAGGAACAATCCAGTTAAGATCAGTATTTTGCTAATGAATGTTCTTAAATCTCAGAAGCAGAGCATTAAAATTTGGTATTGTTCTTTAAATTCTAGGCAGAAAAGAAATTACCAACTTAAAAAAAACTATCTTGTCTCCTACACAGAATTTGCACAGTATTATATTTATTCCTTCATTTCTATCCACACACTTTACAATTTTCAGTTAATAGCAGTTTCAGGTTATAGCAGTGCTTTAAAGAGACGAAAGCTTGTAAAAAAAAAAGACATATTGCTATATTAAACCACTGCCCAAATTAAGATCAATGCTTTCCACAACAATAATAAAACAATAAGCCAGACCACATGTAGCTTTGCTTTTAGGGAAAATATTACAAGTTAGTTCCAACATACAGTATAAAGTCACACTAGGCTTTACTTTTAAACCCTTCAGGTACTGCAGTTTATGTACTATTATAGAACTACTAGCTTATTACGCGGCCTTGCTCGGGTTTTTTTTTCTTTAAAGGGAGTATACTTTCTACCGCTGCCTGCCACTGAACGAAGCTCGCCTGCGGCCACAACACATTGCCACTAATAGCGGTCACAGCTTTGTTGAGCAGCAGCGTCTACCGGCCGCTAAACTCAAAGTGCTGTCAAGCGCCCATGGCTTTCGCTGAAGAAAGGCGGCCGGCACTTCACAGCACTTTGAATTTAGCGGCTGGAGATGCTGCCGCTCCACAAAGCTCTGGTCGCGATTAGCGGCAATCATCTGTTGTGGCCGCAAGGAAGGAGGTGCTTTTACGCTTCCATGCTGGCTGCCACTGACCGAAACTTGCCTGCAGCCACAACAGATGATTGCCAT
>JANHJO010004476.1:14733-27095 GCA_032468235.1 Pseudoxyrhopus heterurus | reverse complement strand
CCTTTTCTCCATCACCTGTATCTTCTTTCTCCTCCTTTTTCTCCTTCCTCCTCCTCTTCCATCTTCCTCTTCCCTCCCCCTCCCTCTTCCTCCTCCTCCTCCTCTTCTCTTTCACCTTCTCCCTCTTCCTCCTCATCCTTCCTCTTCTCTCTTTCTCCTTCTCTCCCTTCCTCCTCCTCTGTCCAACAACCAATGCATCTTCTCCCCCAGTCCTGCAGCCCGCCCGCCCGCCAGCCGCGGGCTGATTCCCGGGGCTCCCCAAAGCCGAGCACACAGTAGGCCAAGCGGGGCCCGAGCGCCGCCGCCAGCCGCCCTGCCAGCCACCCTGACATTTTTTTTCAGAGGAAGGGTGGGAAGAGGGAGGAAGACGGGAGAGGGAGCCCAATTCGCTGCAGATGCCGAAGCGAGCGAGGAGGAGGCGGCGGCATCTCCAATGGGGAGCTCACTCGGCAGGAAAGCTCGCCGCTCCCCGCCCACCTTGCTTCCCCAACTGGCTATAGCCTCGGCCAACTCGCTTGAGCCAAGCGCCCCGACCAGAAGCCACCTCCATTGCCTCTCCCACCTCCTGCTCTCCAAGGCGGCATCCATGGCTGCTCGGCCCGGCCAGGAGCTCCTTTAGTGCAGCGTCCGGCTGCTTCGCCTCAATGAACAGCTCCAGGAAGGGCTGCCCATCTCCCAGCCCGCCCAGAAAGCGCTCCTCCGCCTGGAACTCTGCGCGCGGGATGGCAGCGCCGAGGTGGCCGTGACAGACCAAGCGGCGCGGGCAGGGATGGCCGGCGGGGGGAAAGGGCGGGAGAGACGGGGCCAGCCGGAAAGCCTGGGAAAGGAGTGTCCCGGAGAGGGCTTCCTTGGCCCGAGAGAAGAAGCGGGGGAGAAGCTCCACCGAAGGTTTCACGCTCTCGGCAGCCTGTGTGGAGCTGCTGCTTGCCTTCCTTGCCTGTCCCGAATAGCCAGCGGGAGTGGGCGGGGCCAGCCAGAAATCCCTCTACCGGTACGCCCGGACCAGGGCGTTCCAGCTGGATCCCACCACTGTTCCAGTTACTATGTTGTGTCCAACTCTTCATGACTCCATGGATCACAGCACACCAACAACCCCCCCCCCCATCCTCCACTGTGTCCCAGAGTTCGCCCAAAATCATGTTTGTTGTTTCAATGACATTATCTAAACATCTCATCCTCTGTCTTCCCCTTCTTCTTTTTTTGCCCTTAATTTTTCCCAACATCAGGGTCTTTTCCAATCAGTCCTCTCTTCTCATTTGGTGCCCAAAATATTTGAGCTTCAGTTTCAGTATCTGTCCTTCTAAAGAACAGTCAGAGTTGATTTCCTTTAGGGTTGACTGATTTGATCTCCTTGCAGTCCAAAAGACTCTCAAGAGTTCATGTTCTATTTCTCAGCTAAGTCAGAGAAGTTCTTGCTTACAGGCAAGAGGTATTTCTTATGGATATTCCAAAGCACTGTTGTTGCTACTTTGTCATGCTGTTGTTTCTGATCAGTCTTTGCAATCTTCTGGCTGCGGACAACTAGATGCTCTATTGTTTCTTCAGTTTTTTTGCAGTGGCAATTTGCTATCTGTCTTCTTGATTCTGGCTTTCTTTGCATTTGTTCTTAAAGCTTGATGTTCTACAGACAAAATTAGCCCTCTGTTTCTTCAATTTTCCTGCTTTTGGCCTCCACCAGATCTTGTTGTAATCTGCTTTGCTTGTTGGTTTTTATCGTGTACTGGTCATGGAGTACTTTGCCTTGCCATGTCCATTTTCTATCTTTCATTTGATCTTTCTAGTAAGACAGTTTCCAATACTCAGTAAAGTATCAGTACTTTATAGTATATTAGCTTCGATACATCTTTATTGTCATTCAGCTAGTCTTTCAATGACTGATTTTCTTCTTCATCTGTCTATACTTTCAAGGTTCCATGGCCACCTATTTTTTTTGTAAGTTGAGTCTGTGAATGTCCTGCATGAATAAATAATTATCATTATTTTCCTAGTCTTTCTATCCAAGGTTTCTAGTTCCACTTTAGTCCATTCCATTATTCCAGCTGTGTATCTAAAGACTAGAATTTACGAGGTATTAATTGCCTGGATTTCCTCCACTGAGTTTAGATTTTAAGATTTTCTTCACTCTGGTAATGTATTCACTTCTAATATTCTTGACTTCAATATGTTTGATGTTATCAGCTTGAAGGATGCCCAGGCACTTCTAGTGACTATCTTCATTCAGACTCCTAATATTATTTCCAAAGGGCAACTTGATTCTTTTGGTTTTCATTATTTATCCCCTATAGATTGTGAGGGTGGCACATTTGTCCAGTCCAATATTCATTGCGATATCTCGGTTGTATATATGAACAATATTCATCAGTGATTCCATTTGAGATGGTGTTTTTCCATATAGTTTTTTTTCCTATCCTGGCTTTTTAAGTAGCCCTTCAGAAGCCAGACACAGTTCCTAGGCACATGGAAGATTAATGGGAAGACTTGCTTCTGTAAATCCCAACTATAAGATGGCAGGAAACAACAAGTGAAGATAAAACCTAGCTAAGCAGGCAAGTTTCCAAATTGAGCAGTTCAAAGTCAAGCTGAAGATTTACAATGCCAGATTAAGGGGGAAATGAGGTCATGCTCGATCAACAAGCAGGGGTGACTCGATTCCAAGTGTCAGGATAAATAAGCCAGATGCTGTAAAGTTGCTTCTAGCAAAGGCCAATCATTTCTATGGGGACTTAAATACTCTCACTGCTGAGTTTGCATAACTGGGGTCAAACTTTCTGGTGAGTTCAGTATCTTGCTGCTTGTTCCTGAGTCACATATTTCAGCAAGGTACAGACATGTTGTGGGGGCAAATGAGTGTCCTGAGCAGCTCCTATTGCAGCTAAGTCAGACCCTGAGGGCATGACAACCAGCTTCAGTTTGTCCACGTAAAGGTGATGGAATAGCCTGTCATATGTTTATTATAATTATTATACACAGAACATGTGAAATCATAACTACAAGTTCTTTGGCTGATGTTGGCCTACGTACACATCATATTCTTCTCAAGAACCTAGAATATTACAATATATTACTGTGTGCAGATCCAAGTATTCTGACATTCTGTAAATGACAGATGGTAATTTTGTCATTGCACAGAAGTGCTGTGTAAGACTTTTTTGATATGGTACCCAGTGTAACCCAGTGTATGGCACCTAATGGGACCATCATGGCTGGTTTACGTCATAATCTTTCAACTTCAATTTTCAGATCTTGATTAAATCCTCCTCTGCTTCTGTCATCCTGAAGTGCTTTTAATCTAATCCTAGGTTTTTTATTTTGCCAAATGAATTTTGATACTAGTTTATTCAATTCATTAAAGAATGACTTCCCTAATTTGATTGGAATTACCTGGAACAAATATAACATTTTTGGTAGAACATTCATTTTTATGGTTGCAATTCTGCCCAGAAACAATATCTTCAAGTGTTTCTGATTATCTAAGTCTTTTTTAAATGATTTTTTTAGTTTCTCGTAGTTTTCTTCCTTCAGTGACAAGCATTTGGCCATTAGCTGTATTCCTAAATATTTCACTTTTTTTGTTGTTTGTATCCCAGTAATTTTTACTAAATCATCCCTTTGTTCCTCGGTCATGTTTTTGGTCAGTATTTTAGTTTTTTCTTTATTTATTTTTAATCCTGCCACAGCACCAAATTCCTTTATTGTTTTTATCAATTTTAATCCTGATTCTAGTGGGTCTTCCAAAATGAACATCAGATCATCTGCGAACGCCTGTAGTATATATTCTTCCTTTTTTATTATCATTCCTTTTATTTCTCAATCTTGTCTGACCTTCCTATTTAATATTTCCAGAGTTAATATAAACAACAGGGGTGAGAGGGGACAACCCTGTCTCATGCCTTTTGAGATATTGAATTTCCTAGTTATGTCTCCATTTAAAATTATTTTAGCCATCTGTTCTGAATAAATGTTAACAAAAATTTCCCCGACATCCATAATTTCTAGCTGTGTAAATAAAAATTCCCAATTTAAATTATCAAAAGCCTTCTGCGTGTCTAAGAACACTAGAGCCATTTGTTTTCCTGGATTTGCTTCATAATATTCCAGAATGTCCAAAACTATCCGAATGTTATTTCTTATTTGGCGTTTTGGTAGAAAGCTGTTTTGGTCCGCATGTATGAATTCATTTAAGTAATTTTTTAATCTTTTTGCTAAAATCGATGCATAAATTTTATAATCTGCATTTAGTAGTGAGATTGGCCGATAATTTTGAATTTGTGTGGGGTCTAGACCTTCTTTGTGTATTAATGTGATATATACTTCAGACCAAGTGTGCGGTAATTTTGCTTCTAGTAGGGCCTCATTATATACTTCAAGCGTCATTGGGGCTGAAGTTTCTTGTAATTTCCTGTATACTTCAACCAGTATCCCATTCGGGCCCAGAGTTTTATTCTGCTTTTTCCTTTTTATTGCTTCCACTAATTCCTCCATCGTAATTTTACCATTTAATTTAATCTTTTCTTCTTCTGGAATCTTAGGTAAATTTGCTTCTTTAATATATTGTTTAATACATTCCTCTAGTTTCTCTTCTCTACTATATAGTCTTTCATAGTAATTTTCCACTATTTCTTTTTTGGCCTCATGATTGCATTGTAATAGATCCCTTTCTTCCTGCAGCTTTTGTATTAATTGTTTTTCCTTTTCTTTTTTTAATTTATATGCCAACCATCTTCCAGGTTTATTTGCATTTTCAAAATAGTTTTGTTTACTTGCTCTAATTTTATCTGCTAATTCTTGTTTGTCCAAAATGTTTAAATTGTGTTTAACTAATTCCATTTGTTTTTTAACGTCTCCATCCATTGGATTTTTTTGTAGTTCTAACTCTAATTTCTTATATTTTTCCTTCTAAAATTTCCTGTTTTTGTTTTTTCTTCTTTTGGATTTTCGCTGAGAGCGATATTATTACACCCATAAAATATGCTTTTGCAGTGTCCCATACTGTTTGAAGAGATGTTTCTCCATTGTTATTTATTTTGAAAAAATATTCATTTTTTCCCCATTTTTTTCCACTAAATTAGTATTTTCTAAGATATGTTGTCTTAGTGTCCATCTTGCTGTTTTCTTACGTCCTTTCCATTTTATCTTTATTGGATTGTGGTCCGCCCATATGTTGGAGTCTATTTCTATTTGCTGTGTTTTGTTTAGAAGATCATCTGTTGCCCAAATCATGTCTATTCAGATTATTTCTATGTTAGCTATTTACTTGCAGAACAAAGGGCTAGAATTTCATGGTGAGTAGAAAAATTCTGCCTTCTTAACTTGTCAGTCCAGGTATTTAAGGAATAAATAATATGTAGCTTAATAAAGAAATTGTGTATTTGTTATATTAAATAATATGAATAATAAAATATTTTAGACCATTTAGGATACTTCTGTATATTTTGAACAGTCTTCCTTAGATACCCAGATGTTCAATTTATTAGCTAGCATCCTACATTATTTTACACAATCATAGATTTTTTTTTCTATAGCAATATCTTCTCTCTAGTGTATTTAAGCATATCCATTACCTTTGCATTAAGTAACCATGCCAGATTATCTATGACTGCAAATCCTCAATACATAACTGTATATTTATAGTAGAGAAAAATACTTTGTCCCCCGAAGGAATGGTTACATCTATTAGACCATTTCTTTCTTCCTTAGACAAATCCCTTCTCTATCATATGCATGTCTTTTAACACAATCTGGAGAGTGTATACAAGCATTATGGCTTTACAAACCATTTTGCCTTTCCAGATCATCTGCATAGCCACCCAAAAAATGAAGTTGTTCCTGATAAAAAGGAGGTTATTAAATGAAACACACATTTATAACTTCTGCCCATGAGACTAGTTAATCATACAAATGTTACTTTATAAGATCCATTGGATTGTTCTAAATCTCACTATTTTTCTGTCTTCACCACCTTTTTCTTTGTTTAATTAATCAACATTCATTAGAAAATTGTTAATTATAATGTTAAAAAAAGGATAATAACTGATCGTAGTATTAGACATATACAGGTATTTAATTTGCCTGTTTATTTTGAGATTTTGTGGCTGTGACTAAGGTATTTGATTTCACTTTGGGTTCATCTTCTGCTCAAGTTTGTATCTATAGGGAATAAGATTAAAAAATACAAACTGAAATATTTGTGCCATGTTAGTTAAGAAAAGAAGACTGAGGTAAAGATAAAGGGAAAGGATATTTGCTATTTGGCCAAGGTGATATGTCTTTCCAATGGATTTCATCTTCATCTCCCTCCATTACTCAGCTATATAGATGCAAAATGATATTCAGAGTAGGCACACTATTATCCATATATGTGATATGCCAACTTGCCTGTCCAAATATTTTTTTATTGAAGAGCAATGCCTCAAGGTTCATTCTGACATATTTAGTAATATGCCAAACTTTTCTTGAAGCTTAGTACAGAGTATCTTCGAATATTAAAACAATATTAATTTCATGTCTTTCATTCTTTTATATTTATGAATGTAGTTTTTCCACTTGTTCATACCTCATGTCTCTCATCTGATAAGTAACTTTAAGGAAAATGCCTTCCTCCAATTTTGGCTGTGTGATCTCTAGTCATTGATGTGGTTGCTTTTGGCTCTTGATTGTCTCTAGGTGTTGGGCAGAAATTAAGACCTTACATGTCAGAGTTGAAAATCCCACATCAAGGTGTCAGCGTATTTGGCAGATGATGAACTCATGATATATAATTTGAGAAGCTCTGTCCTTGGAGCAGAACTGCATGATCCAGCATGCAGAATGTCTATTTTTGAGGTGCATCATTACCAAGAGTGCATTCACAAAATTAATTTCACTTTAATACTTGTATATTTAAAAACTGTTTGGTACAGAATGTAGCATATCTTTCCCAAGACTAGTCTTCCATATATGGAGTAGCATCTCGAATAGGAAGTTTTGCAATATTCTTCTCATTCAAAATGAGGAGAGAAATGCTGAGCCTAGCTTTTGTTTTTCACCAATAACTTAGTTCTCAAGAAATGACTGTGATTAAGGATACTTTCACAAGGGGTTTTTGCCCAGTTTTAAAAATAGGTTACCACTTGTGTGACCTGATTATGCTGAGCAATTGAGCCAATGATATTTAGTTCAGCTGCACTGTCTCTAGAATAGCAGAAAATCCAGCCTTTCTATTTACCATATTGAAGCTCTTCAGAATTTGTCATTGGTCCATTTTCCAAGTGGCAGAGCCTTGTCTTGCTCTACCTTCTTGCTGACTGGGTCAGTATTTTCCCCCATGCCAGAATCACAGGTCTTTTAAACGTAACAGAGTACAAAAGCCTTGACTGGACTGGATCTCTCTTTCCATAGCAACCATTCTTATTTATTTAGAAAAATCATCAGCCAAATGGATAAACCATGAGCAAGACATAAGAAAGGAGTACTGATGTTCTCCTGTTAGACAACTGAGAACTGATTAGCTTACAACTATTTAAATAGATTGGGGAGTGGAAACAATGAAAACAAATACAAAAGGAGAACTCCATCGAAATTATTCAGATGGGTCTCTAGTCTCTTTCTATTTTACATATCTGTAATGCTGATTTCAATGGAGAGGCTCAAATCTTCTCCAATAAAGTGTTATTTGGACCAAAAAAGAGAATAAGCTTTTTTTATAAGTATGGAAGTATATGCTTCATCTTTTCCACTAATATGTTGCAGGTTTAATTTCAGGCTCACTTTTCAAGCAGGTACAGTATAATGCAAGCCTTCGATGCAGGAGATCTATTATGCAGCAAATGATTAAAATTCTACAATCCCATCATTTCATTAGCAGCTCAGCGTGTGATATGATGAAAGCTCTGCCATCTGACAAGCCAGTTTCATGATCCCTTTTAGAAGAAGTTTGAAAAACATGATGGGTACTTAATCACTTTTATTTTACCAAACCTTCCTTGTATTTCCGGACACAAAACTAAAAAGCACCACATTAGTAGACTGAAGATATTTATGTTAATGTCTTGGCTCAAAACCCTTTCAATAATTGACTATAGAGAACCTATCATTTATTTTTGAATGCATTGTATATTGTCAGATATGTAATCCACAATAATATTTCCTATTTAGATCTAAAACAAAATATTGATAAGTACCATATAATCTCATTTTAACAAGGAAAAGGAAAGCATTTTGAAAAGACATCAGTAAAATTGTGTGCTCACTATTATAGGTATTCAGGTAAATTGACCTTGAGATTTTTTAAAAAATCATGGCTTCTATTAATTTATTGACCAGGAGTTTTTTGTTTTTGTTAACTTGTAGTTAGAATTCTTATTATATGATCAAAACTTTCATGCCCTACAACTTTTCTGGGTTTACAGTAATAATATTATATGGTCTGACCTATTTGTATTCAGATTTAGAGGCAAACACCTCAGCAATTTGTATTTCTGTGAGTGGAGTATTAGTGAATTAATGAGAAAGGTGAACTCATAATCCCCAAAACATAGATTCCCTCTCCTTTGAACATACTGTTTCCACTCCGGTTCAGATAACTGCTTAACTCTCTCAAGTGCCTTATTTCCAGCATCTCTAGTTATCACACAATTACAATAAAATTTCCATTTTTTCTTTGTTTGCAGTTTAGGACAAGGGGCACTTTGCGAATGGATAAAAAGTGTCAGTCAAGTTAGGTTCTCTAAATTTCAAGTATGCTCATCAAAAGATTGAAGACCCATGTTCCATTTTATTTTAAAACAAAAGTGGATATAAGAATTAAGGGCTAAGCTAAACAGGATGCCATTTGTGCAATTAAGACTATGAATGGCTTCTTAAAAGTGAAAAGCAGATACCGAGAAAGTTTGAATGGATCTGTGGAACTGAAAATAACTATCTTCTGATGCAATCCCAATCCAGCTTGCACATTGTTCTTTGTTCATTTATAGCAATCAATGCTATCTCTTCCTACTTATGCAAATAACACAAATAGGATCCAACCTGGACATTAGCATGAAATCAACTCTGGCTGCTTCTAAATTTTGGCCATGACTCAGGTTTCTCTGCCTCTTCTCTGCCTCTTATTAACACTGCAAAGTCAATGGATTTTTTTTTCCTAATAAGCATAATATGTATGTTCCGGGAATCAAAATTAGAGTCTCAACCAGAGGTGAAAAATTAAAGCCCCATCCCCTTACCAGAGTTGTATTCCTTCCCTTATTTATTTCTTTAAAGGCCATTTCTGTGAGGCTACAAAATATGTACTACAACAACCTAAATAACCCAGATAATATAGCAAAGAGATACAGAAAATTCTAATTCTGTTCCACCAACAGGTAGTCATCTGGATAGTTTTAAGAACATTCTGATAGCCCTGATTTATTCAGAAGTAATTCTGTACAAATTTAGATATGATGTAAAGTACAGTAAACTCAATTGAAGTATTCATTGATTTGTGGTGGGAAACTGAAACTCTTATCACCTGGCAGTAATGTTGCTTTCCACTGGATTAAAGTGCTTTTCATGTTTCTTGGAATAAATATTGTATTTCAGAGTATGAACAAGCCCTAGGTTGCAGTTGAACACCAACACTGAATGGCACATGGGAGGAAGTCTTTACTCTTTTGGCACAGTTCAGCTTTTTTTTTTTTTTTTGCAAATGTAGCTGCTGTTTCTCAGTCCCACTGGGATTTATTTGATTGATTTCAGAAATTTTCCAGGTTCAGAACCTGTTAATAAATATCTTCCTTTGTTTAAATAAAACAAAAAAGTTATTGAAAACGAAAGTGACAAAGGTGATCTTTCAGCCTCAGATACTAGGATAGGCTGATTTGATGTATAGCTAATGAGCCAACACATTTTGTTATTCTCTCAGTTTACTTTCTGCAACTATTTTAAGGTGATCTATTACATTATTATTATTTTAAGATATTTAAATTTAGTAAGTGGAGCAGTGGGGTTATGCAGTGAGCCAGAACACACAGTTATAGTTGATTAGTTGGCAAATTGCTGGCTTCTGCGTGAGGCAATCTGGGCTGTGATTGGTTGCTATGGGCGTGGCGGGAGAGTTTCCTTTTTTCCTGCCTTTTTCTACTGTGTGCCCTGTATGCTTTGTAATTTACCTCATGATGCTCCTGTTTGCCTGACTATCTAATTTGCTGTATATATCATTGTAAAATATATTTATTTATATAAAACCACAAGTCCATATCTGCATCTCTTTATTTGGACACCTGCTGCGCAATTCCCTGGCATACTATTATCAGTGTCTGTTAAGAAATCCACCAATTAAAAGTAAAGTGACCTTTTTCTTTTTTTAGCTCACTGAAAAGCATTAGGCTTCTTTACTAAATAGGAGAGAGAGGTGCTGCGCTTGCCACATTCAATTTCCAAGGCACATCTTTGAAATAAATATAATGATGGATTTACTAAATGTCTATGGAGATTCTCAGTCTTCCAGGTTATGGTTGTCCCAAAGATGCTGTTTCAAGAGGCAACTGGACTTTCTGAAAGTCCAGTTGCCTCTTGAAAAAAGCATTTTTGGGATGGACTTGTGGGGAATATCTTCAGCCAGATAGTTCCACTTCATTATTTATTTCACCACCTACTCTAGATTTTGTAGCAGTTGATCAGATGATCAGGACTTTCAGTGATGTTTAGTCATTGCTTTGATGTACTGTAGGATGCAACACTTTGGATATAGCCTTAACAGGAGTATGATAATATTTACTGCTGGGCCTCATGTGAATGTGTGTTTGCCCTCTCTGTTGCAGGCCTTGTTTGTGTCTATCATTGTCAAGGTCTGGCATCTCTGTTTCCTTCTGAAATTTGTTTTACTGACTCCTAAGACCGGACCTTATGGCTTGTGACACTGTGAAGATGGAATTTCCTTCCTCATAATCTGTCCCTCATTTGGATGGCTTTCCTGTGAACTTTATTGGCCTATTTTCAGTGCTATGTTTCTACATGGTGAGTTTATTTTATCTTGTTTCAAATGTATACTGTCTGGTTTATTATTACATATTATATGGTAATGCTTTAATCTTTAATGTTTGTTTAACCTTTGAAGTTAAATAAATAAAAGGTCTTCAAGACCCAGAAGCTGTGGGTCATTATTTTCCCCAAACTTCTAATCTGCATGTATCTTGTCCAAACAATTCCCTGATTGTCTTTTCTTCTATTCATATCAGTAATTATTTCTAGGGTCTATAATATTCAATCATTTTGTCTCAGTGGTTATGTGCATACAGGTAGTCCTCAACTTACAACAGTTTGTTTAGTGACCATTTAATATTAGAACAGCAAAAAAGTGACTTATGACCATTTTTCACACTTATGACTGTTGCAGCATTCCACATGATCAAAATTCAAATATTTGGCAACTGACTCATATTTATGATGGCTGCAGTGTATTGAAGTCCTGTGATCTGTTTTTGCAGCCTTTGGACAAACAAATTCAGTGGAGAAGCCAGATTCACTTACCAACCATGTTACCAACTTAACAACTGCAGTGAATCGCTTAACAAATGTGGCAAGAAAGGTCATAAAATTGGGCAAAAGTCATTTAACAAATGTTTCGCTTAGCAACAGAAATTCTGGGCTCAATTGTAGTCATAATTAAAGGACTACCTGTATATGACTCATTAAAAAAACCAGCATTTACTTCCCATCTAAAACTAGAAAAATTCAATCAGCATTTGTGGCCTTGGGCACTTGAAAATCAAGTAATTCTGAATTAGGTTATGTTTGAGTTATTCTTTTCCTTGTATAGTTGAAGCTAGAAAGTGTAGTTAATAAATATCTATATAAAGTAAATATAGTTTTTGTATTCCAGGTGTATCTAGTAGTCTGATTTAATTTGCAGCTGCATTAAAGCCATACTGGATCCCCTAAATGCTGAGTTTCAATCTTTTAGACAAATGCTTTAGCAGTGTTGCTTTTTAATTAATTTTGATTATTTTATTAGAAGTAGTGCAAGATCTAAAGATGCAAGACCTTTGGATGATTTCTGAGTGGGTTTACATAAACTGATTACTTTCTTATAAATTTGTTTATATTGTGGAGTAGTGTTTTTTGAAGCTTTTAACTATGTGCTGGGCTCATTGTTACATATGCCATCATATCATATTCAGCACTCTGCTTTGTGAAAACCTATCAGTATCAAGTCTTTCCTGTATCTGTGCATGTGGAATGTTTTGTCATAAAAATAATTTTTAAATGCGTACAATGATTTGAAGTATTTCAGTGCTTCACATGTTTCATCTAATTGTAAATCAGTAATATTATCTATATATATAAAACAGAAGTCCCGGAGGGATGTAAGTTTGTATGTGCTCTATACAAAATTACAGTTCTCCAGC
>JANHJO010004475.1:76490-87121 GCA_032468235.1 Pseudoxyrhopus heterurus | reverse complement strand
CGTCACAATTTCAGGGAACATGAAGAGCTGCAAAAAAAAAAGGGGGGGGGGCAGTTATGGTCCTTATGCAGCCCATAAGCTGCCCATTCCTGCTCTATGTGAATTGGACATATAAGAAAAAATATAAATATAATCCTGGTGGCACTTCCAATGTTTGTAACTTCACATATGTTTAGTTCAAATGACTAATGTTAATATACTTAAAGATCCTAGGCTGTCCCCTAGTGCCTAGCAATGATATTTTACTGGTTCCATTTTTAATAGAAAAATTCTCCATTTTAACCATAAAAAACCTCTGTCAGCTAAGAATAAATGGTACAAGGCTCACTTTTAAAAAAAAAACCTCTAATAATTTTCGGAATAAAGAACAAACTTACTTTCCCTAGGGAAAAAACTTTTCCTTCTGGAGCTGCCAGCCAGGGATACAATTCTTCTGTTAGAACTGAACAGTGAAATATGTGTCCTTAAAATGAGGGAGCCAAGACTGGGTAATGTTATCCCTATGCCTTTAATTAATGTAAAATAAAGTAGAATTATCAATCTTTGTGACCTGTATAATATGTTTCCATTACTGACTCTTAAACATATTAAGTTAAAATTAGCTAGATATTCTCACTTGGCCAGCTCCTAACCAGATCTGTTCCAGTTGTTAATTGATTTTTCTATTGTTTTTATAAATGCAAGATTTGTTGAATTTCTTCTGGCCATTTCTGTCCTATTATTTGGAACTTCAATTTTGTTTTTATCATATTGGAACAGAGGATAAAGAAATAAGGATAGCTAAGAATAGAAAAAACTAAAATGAATGTACCTGAATAAACAGTTGGTTCGCCTATAAGGTTTGATTTGAATGCCAGCAATGTTTTGTCAGCTAAACCACAAGCCAATAACTCTCCATTTCCTAGAACAACGAGAACAGCAAATTAATCTAGCATAAATAAAAAATGCCAAAAAATATACGGTAGTCAGACAGATTCCCAGGCCAGAGTTGGCCATGTGTAAATACAGAACTGGTTAGTGTTAAGGTTTCCAAGTGCTACATCAAGTAACTATTAATATTAATAAACCATAGATAATTGTCGTCCCCCCCCATACCTGAATACTGAATACAGCATATGGCGGTTGGTTTATCAGTTACAGTAATTTGCCTCACACTTTCGGTTGGAGGCGATTTTCCAAGTGGATAGTCTTCCTTATTTCTTCTTCAATAATAAAACAAAATTAAAAAGGGAAAAGAGCAATTAGTGAAGCAAGAATAAAGAAGATTTAGCATTTCTTTCTATACTACCAATTTTAAATTGTGGCGGATATATCACAAATGATAAATTGTTGAAATAAATTTAATATTTTGCTTGATTGTGTTACACTATTACTGTAGGATAATGCTTTTGGTATTAAACATGTTTCTGTATTCATTGAACAATTATACTACTTACCGTCTCCAACTTCTCTTGCATTCTGATGTCAACCTGCTGTATTTCACTTTTGAATTTGGAGAGAACATGAGCATGCTACAACAGGGGGAAAAAGGCTCTAATATAGATGATAATATTTAGCGCTCTGTTACCCAGAAAATCCCAGAATCAGAAAAAAAAATTTCTCAAGCCCATATAAAAGAAGGAAGAATTAATACCTGCTCCATCCTCTAATCAATGATCAACTCTTTCTTCTAAGGCAATTTTATTTTTTATAAAATTTGCTCATCAACTGCATGGGTGAATTTAATAAAATGTGATGCTTGGACATAATTACATACATAAAACTAGGAGATTTTTTTTTAAAAAAATGGTCAATTACTACTATCTATATCAACAATTACAGTCCTATTATATGTTGTACAATAACAAAAATTTGAAAGTAAGTGTAAATATTTTAACAGTACTGCCAATACATACATAAAATTCATGGGCTACCTCACTCTGAATAACTCCCGCTCTCACACTCTTATCTAGGCTGCCCTCACTCCAAATAACTCTGAGCAGTATCAAAAATAACGGCATAGTACAAAGGAAAACAGCTGCAAATAGCCACTCTCAGGGGGGAAAAACATTTGTCCACATAGCTAGCAATTCCTGGAGTCTGTTCTTCTATCTCAACCCAAGGCATGAAAAAAATCCCAAATTTTTAGGGAACACTTAAGGATGGCCAAGGTCTAGGCAGTTCTCCAAGGGGATGTTATTCCAAAAGGCAGTTGCAATGACAAAGAAAGCCATTTCTGGGTCCCACTAGATGAAGTTACTTAATTGATGGGACCTGAAGCAAGCCAGCCCTGTCAGAACACGGAGGAAAGGCGAACTTGGTAAGAGACTGGCAGTCTCTGAGATAACTACACCTTATGCCCTGTACGGATGAATTTTCGATATGTTTTGACTGACACAACTACTGCTATTTAACAGTAACAGAATCACAATTGGAATCTTTAACACTTTTATCCTTTATGATTTAAGAATATGCATCTAAATATACAAGCAATGCCCTTTGATATCTTATCTTATGATAACTAAAAGAGACAATTGTTTTTATTTATTTATTAAACTTCTACGCCTCCCATCTTGCCGAGGTGACTCTAGGTTGCTTACATTCATTCAATAAAAATACCACATAAAACATTAAAACAATAAATTGTTATTAAAAGCGACAAAGTAAATTTACCAGCGTAATTTGCACTCACTGTGGTGCTGATGTATACCCTGATGATTTAATTTTGTTATGAAAAACCAATGGCTTGTCTTTTATATGAGTTTTTGTACCTAAATTAAGAAACATCTATAGTTAATATAAATTTCATAGCTAAGCATCAAGAAATACATATACAGAGAGAAACTTTGTTTCTCAGGATATCCAAAAATAAACTTTGGATATTCTGAGCCACATATAAGAGGACTTCCACGAATACAAACAGCACCTGATCTGTTAATATTATCCATTCCAGTGTTACATGGACATAAAAAGATATCTAACTTTCTTCTCACTACATTTGTTAGACTAAATAATTCTGTTTTTAAATCATCATTTTAAGTTAATCTTAAATTATTATTTTTTAAAATATTTCCATGGCATTTTAGAGACAAACAATATGTAACATCAAAAGACATCAGACATAATAGAACTGATTTTCTAGCGTAAGGGCAGTTCACCAATTGCTGCTGATAAGCTGAGTTTCCTTTCAGTTCAGCAGAGGTACTTTAACCTGGATCCTTATAGTGAGATGGCCAGACTTGATAGTTTAAAAACCTATTTCAGCTGAATCATTCTAAGGCATGGGGATTGGTACATGGACTTCTTGTGTATTTTCCAATTATTTCAATGGAGAAAATACATTCAAATCTATTTGTATTTATATTTTCATTGAAAAGAATGGGAAATTTCTTGTAGGAAACAGGGCTCTCTGAGTATCTGTGATTCCATATCTGCAAAGGATAACAAAATACAGAGTAACACTGAGATGCTATGCTGACTTCCTCTGAAATATCTATTTATTTCTCTGGGTTAGAAATTCCACATTTTAAAAACGGCAGGAGAAAGTTTGTGCCTCAAGAGTTTTTCTGCTATATTTCAGAAGTTGATGCATGCAAACAGAACTTTAAATCTTTTGGTAAGATACTTCTTTGACACCCACAATTAACTGTAGCCACTAGAGAATCTATTGCATTGATACTAATAGTGAACTGAATGTGTCAGTACACTGCATGTACCCTTTAGGTGATGAGATATGGACAAGAGTAAGCTGGTTTCCAGGGAAACCTGTAATTAGTTTGGATAGAATATCATGAGCAAGCTTGGAGTAAATTGAGGGTTTGGTTGCATTTGTGGTATAATGCCAAAATTGGCTGGTATTAGCAGGGAATGCTGCATGGGGCTTAGGACCAAAAACGGCTGTTAACGTAAATAACTTTTCTTACATGAAAAGGTTGTTATGTGAAAGCTTTGACTCATCAAATAGATGTTTGTCAGCAGGGGTCAATATTTATGGACCTACCTGGTAAATACCATGGCATATGGTGACTTGGGATGGATAAGGAGTAAATACTTCAGAATATGAAATAATGAATAAAATGGGGAAAAAGGTAAATATAGCTGACATTCAGCCCTCTAATTATTTCTTCTTTTGCTCAATCTTTGCTTTTGGATGTTATTTTCAATGTATTAGTCGAAGGATTAATCACTGCAGAATTTAACAAATTTACCTGTTTTATTTACATGTTTGGCTTTTTCCTTCTTCAGGTACAAGGGAGAGGTCACAAGAAGAGGACATCTGAAACCACAAATCGAAAGATATAATTATATATTTAACTACAAAATGCTCATAACAATTGACAGAAGAGCAATACTAGAGATATTGCTTTCAGGATAAATGGTTAATTCACTACAGATAATAATACATCCCTGGTACTGCAATCACCTATATTATTTATCTATGAACAGCTCAAAATGCAGTCAGAATAAAGGATTTTCCCATTTGATACATTTTTGCAATCACACCTTACTTGGTAGAAATGCAAATTGACAAGGTGATCTTAAGCAAGCCACTTTTTTTTTGCTTCAGGTGCCTGTCCACCAGTTACTCACCTTATTTGGATACTGCAATCTAAATAATACAATTTTATAATTAGATAACCTAAGTTGAAGATAACCTACATTAAATATATCCAGTGATTTAAAATGTGGTATAAATAGCACTTATTGTTGTTTTTCCACCAAACACTAAGAATACTGTTACATATAGTTCTTCTTTTGAGATTATAATTGGAACTGGCAACTCAGTTATTAAGCAAAGTAGTCTAAGTGATGAAGAAGTTTCCTAGATGAAAAGCAAAACGTCTTCAAAGAAAAACCAGAAACTCCAGTTGCTGCTTGAAAAAGCACCTTTGGGATAGTCTAAGTCACCGGTGTCAAATTCGCGGTGTCACATTGCCGTATCGTGATGTTTTTTCCTTTCACATAGCTGGGGTGGGTGTGGCCAAAGGTGACACATCCGGCCCGCGGGCTGCTAGTTTGACTCCCCTGGTCTAAGTGATCTTACTTCAGCTTTGTTTTACAGACCTATGAAAGTTGTAAATGCAAGGATTGGTTGCAAAGGTACATTTTCATCACTGTTGATGCTGCGAACACTCGCTAAACAAGGCAGTCACTGAATGGAAGACTACCTATATATTATTCACAAAAAGATGTATTTCTCAATCCTACAGTTGTGAAAAAGATGTTTTTCTATTACAATATTTTAAATTAAATGTGTTACATAGATACACAATTGCTTGTCTGTTAGCAATATATTTTCATAAATGTGGATGAGATAAGCCTAAAGTCTCATTGCAAATATTTATCCATAGCTGAAAAACAAAATATGTAATGGTATACCAAGTCAATAATGATAAAAAAACAAACCAACTGATAATTTTCCAGGAGATATCCAGTTTTTAATCCTTTTCACTCATTTTTAACGATTTCTGCTGTTATTTCTGTTTGATTTGATTGTTACTAAATTTATCTTTACATTCTTTTATCTCTATTCTCCTAATTAGTTAGTTGGTTAGTTCTAATAATATTATAATCTCTTATATGATTATTACTATTATTTATTAAATTATATGCAGCCTGATTTCCAGTGACTCTGGAACATTTACATATTGTCAAAAACATTTTCAAACAAAGAAACTATTTAAAAAAATTAAAATGACAGAAATAACATCAATAAATAAAAGGAGCTGAACTTTAAATGGGGTTAAGTAAAATGATCCTTTACCTTGCAATAGCAGAAAAGCCTTCCTCCCTTCCACTTAAAAGGAGACTATTCTGTTGGCATCTCAACAGAGCAGCAACATTAACTTCCAGTAAAATAATTTTGTTCTCCAACATAGAAGTTAGCAAACAGAAAACCTGCAGAAAGACAGTCATAAAGCATTTCTCTCTTTAACACAAATAAATCCCTCCCTGATAAAGAGGTTTGTTTCAAGGAATGGAATTCTACTCATTGAAGATCCATCGGGGGAGATGGGTTGAAGGTTAAAATGGTACAGCTTTGGTCCAAGAATGAAGAGACACAGACCAAAAAGGAGTGAGTTTTTCTTGTACTGAGAGAATAGGGAGAAGGAGGACTAAGTCTCAGTCTTGGTGAAAGGTGTGTAAAAGGGGTCTGTGGGAGAACTCATTGTTGATGAACATATTGGGGGAATGGATACATTAATTGTATGCTGGGGGTATGGAATTATTTTAAATGTGTATGTTATTGCTTTGGTCAGAGGATGATATCTCTAACCCTAATCTCTTCTAGCACTGATGATGTTACTTAGTTGGGGTAATGAAACATCTGCAAGAAAACAACCAAGCTCAGAGAACACCAAGGACCCCTCATCTCAATGAGCTACAAGCATTCTCCTTTATTGATGATGTATCTCAGTGAAGAGGCTCAAAGACAGCTTGAGTGGGAGAGGCAGCCAGGAGGGACCATATTTGGGAGAGGAGAATTACAGCATTGGTGGACAGAGATATCATGATGGGAGGCAAGGATTTGCCAATACAGAAGAGAGGTTGGAAAGTTTGCAGCCAATTTCTACTTTTAGCCCTCCAGTCTCCAATCTTACACAAGGTAACTGAGAGGCTTGGACTCAAACAGATGCTGTAGAACTTCAGGTGTGTTGAAGATTATATTGTTGGATGATCTATTTATTATAGAAAGATGTATTTTATTCTATTTTTTTAATTTTTATTATGTTTACTTGTAAACCATTTAAATTTGAAGCAATATATATCACACTATAAATAAAAGAAAGTTAATTTGCAGTTTTTAAATTAAAAGGGATTGTCTTATATTGAATATTTTAAAATAAATTTCTCACCTTACCATTGACTGCCTTCCTCGTTAAAGCACAGGATCCAGCAATCTGAATACTAAGACCAGTGAAATCTTCACATGCAACCATATATAAATTAAAAAAAAAAAATTTAAATCACTAAAACAATGATGAAATCCTGAATCCATTTCATTTCTTATATGCGTTTTGAAATAGAGAAATGATTTTAATTTCAACCTTTGTGAAAGGAAACAAATTAATAGTTTTCTAGTGCAATAATCACAAATTAAGAAACAAATGTTAATGAACTGTTTATTGCTCACTGCAAACAGAAATCAAAGTTTTCCATATATGAAATTAAAGTAATATTTATTTCTTAAAAGAGAGGAAAAATAGTATGGATTATCTTTAATAAGTAAATATACACCACCTTTGTAATGTAAAGCAGCTTCCAACTCAAAGTTTGCATTGTTAATTATGAATAAACCAGTAGAGCTTCCAATCCATAAATATTGGGTACCCTCATCAGGAAATCTATATTAAAACAAGGTATACTTTAAAAAAATCCTCAAGTATCTTCATTTCATATATAATAATGTACTTTTATATGTCATGGCTTTTTGAACTGGAAATTACGCACAGATAGAATTTCTAACACTTAAGATCTGTAGTCTTCTTCCAAAAAACATCTAAATCTTTTTTTTAACAACTGCTCAACATTGCAAGGGAATTACTTATAATTAATTATCACAGCAGGGTCAGAAAAGAAAGGCCTAAATGAGATACAATTCAAACAATGGTATTACTTCACTGCAAGATGCAAGATGAGACTTTTCTCTGTTTTGATTTGTCTGGTGTATAAATTGCATATTTTATTAAAAGCGTTGATATTCTATATTATTTAATTATCATAATATCCCTGTTATATAATAACCTTTAACAGTTATGGTAACATTTATATCTACTACAGAATATTACATACATCTATCTGATTATTTTTACATACTCTAATGTAATAAGAAAACAGTGTATTATAAAATATAAAAAACAGTTGCAGCAATTTCATATGTCTAGTTTAATGAAAAGAAATATTAGAGGTGACATGATAGCAGTGTTCCAATATTTGAGGGGCTG
Source organism: Pseudoxyrhopus heterurus (assembly GCA_032468235.1). Lineage (NCBI taxonomy): Eukaryota > Metazoa > Chordata > Lepidosauria > Squamata > Pseudoxyrhopus > Pseudoxyrhopus heterurus. Next base: position 79,196 of record JANHJO010004475.1, on the reverse strand, counting down.
CCACAAAGAAGAGGGAAGCAATCTATTCTCCAAAGCACCTGAAGTCAGGACAAGAAGCAATGGGTGGAAACTAACTAAGTAGAGAAGCAACCTAGAACTAAGAAAACATTTCCTGACATTGAGAACAATTAATCAGTGGAACAGTGTATAGGTTTTTCTGCTTCAGCAGGGAGTTGGACTAGAAGACCTCTAAGGTCCCTTCCAACTCTGTTATTCTGTTATATTGCCTGCACTTTAGCTGAAGAACCCACTCACCTAGATTCTTTATCATCAAAATTTGCTGGGTTATCACAGTGTTCAATTCTAAGGATTGGAAAGGTAGTTTCAACTGCATCTTCTTCTTCTATATTGCTTATAATACATGTCTGAGAAATATTCTGAATCTGATCTGGAAAACACAGAGATGTGATTATAATAGAAATAGATTAACTAAAATATTCAGTGAAAACTACAATAGCTCAATATGTTTCATTAAGTGTGGATATATTGGACAATTGCTGTGGTGACATTTTCAATTATTTTACAGTGAGATATACTACATTTGTAGATTTGGAGCAATGTGCAGTTTAGCTTCAGTTTTGGAGCAAAAAAATATGGTACAAACTCAGCAAAGCATATCACTGTCTGTCACCTATCTTGCTGTGTTCACTGTCTTCATGCTCTGGTAACATTGGTATAACAAATTTAATTAACATACAGCAGGAATATTTCAGTTTTTTTCTTAATTTCTTAGTTGTCCTTAATTTTTTGCATCCTTTATGAATGCACTTCTTATTTGAACAATAGAATTAATATCTTCCAATCAAAATGTGTAAATTAGAATAGCACATATTCAATTAAATTATTTGCTACCAGTAATATTGTAAAATGTTTGTACCCAAATGCTCAAACTTTGTTATTTTGTTGTAAAACTTTTTTCTCTCTTTCTTTACATTAATATGAATTACACAGCGATACTTATGTCCATTAATCAAGCTGAAGATCCACAGCTGAAAGAAAGAAAAAATACAATCACTGTAACTTACTTTTCCACATTAATCACTGTAAAAATGTTTTTAGTTTTATTATCTCAGTTCAGTGGTAAGCATGTGACCATTGAATTGAGATACCGTGCCACATCTTTTCAGTAAAATGGTTACAGTTAAAATTCTCAGTTTCTTAAATGTCACCAATATTTGGCAACCAACTTTTTCTATTCAAAATTTAGTTTGGGCTATACAAATTACAATAAGAATAGAGAAAATAGCCAGTCATTTTGATTGGCTTATAATGTGCAACTTAAATTCACTTTTGTTGACATTACAACTTGCCTTTTACAATTGCAGTATAAAATAAGCAATCACTATGTATGCAAAAGGTTAATATATTTATCTTGGAAGTCAGTATTTAAAAACGGAAAAGAGAAAAACAGTGAACTATTTCCCCTATATAATGATATTTTGGGAATTCCAACTTATACATGATACAATTTTTTAAAAAGAAATCATGGAAGAAGGCAATGGTCAATTACCTTGTCATTTGGAAATAGATTAATTTGAGATTTCAATAGAAGTTGTGTATGTACTACTGAACTGTAATCTAAACCAGCTCATCAGAAATCAAATATGAATTTTCTATCTAATATTATAACAATAAATTACAAATTGTCACACTGTGCATACACTTGTTACCTGTCCATCTGCACATCCAGTGATAATCTGCTTATTTGCTTCATCAATAAAGAGACTTAAAAGAGGAAATGCTGTTAAAAAAGAAGTCTTCCTTGTTATTACTGTATTATAACAACAACTCTAGCACCACCTATAGTTCATTTAAAACTGTTCTATAATACAAACAGTCCCCCGGATTGAACCACTTCCATTCCTAAATTTGTCTTTAACCTGAATTTGTATGTAAGTCAAAACAAATACCGTACTTACAAATGGACTGCCTATGTCTAAAAATGGCAGACAGTGCTATTCTTCCTCAAGTGAACATACTGCTATTGCTGCACAATGTTTTCATCAATTGCTGAAAAGAGCTGTATATTAAGAATGTGCAACTTCAGAGGTTTGAATATCACACTATTCAAACTCATATTAATAGCAACTCACTTGTATTGCAAAATGGGGCTGCAGACAGAAGCATGGGTTAAGAACTTAATTTCTTCTGTTTGCTTCCTTCCCCCACCTCACAGCTTCTCCTTTTCAAACCCTCTCTCCAGAAGCTGCCTCTCAAAATTATTCAGAGGCCTTTTGCTTGAATACTTTGTTTATTTAACTTACTTTATTTATTTTATTATTTTATTCTTATGTATATTTATATTGTATATATGTGTACATATGTCAGGGGTGGGTTTCTACCGGTCTAAAAACCAGTTTACTTCATGTGTGCCAAATGCATGCTGCGTGCGCGTGTTCAATTCACAAAAAGCTATACAACAGCTGATGGGCGGCAGTCAAAACAGCTGATTGGGGGCAATTGCGCTGCAGTGCCAATCAGCTGGGCTTCAAAAAGGCCTTGAATAAATCTCCGAATAGTGCAGGGGCGGGCGGGCCCAACTCCTAACCAGAAGAACCGGTTCGCCCTAACCAGCTCTAACATAACAAACAGTTCGCCCAAACCGGGCCAAACCGGTAGAAACCCACCTGACATACAGTACAGACCAAAAGTTTGGACACACCTTCTCATTCAAAGAGTTTTCTTTATTTCCATGACTATGAACAT
>JANHJO010004475.1:55878-67160 GCA_032468235.1 Pseudoxyrhopus heterurus | reverse complement strand
TCAGACAAATGGTTATCCAGCCTCTTCTTAAAAACTTCTAGTGTTGGAGCATCCATAACTTCTGGCCGCAAGTTGTCCCACTGGTTAATTGTTCTGTCAGCAAATTTCTCCTTAGCTCTAGGTTGCTTCTCCCCTTGATTAGTTTCCATCCATTGCGTCTTGTTTTGCCCTGCCCTCAGGTGCTTTGGGGAATAGCTTGACTCCCTCTTCTTTGTGGCAGCCCCTGAGATATCGGAATACTGCTATCCTGTCACCCCTAGTCCTTCTTTTCATAAGACTAGACATACCTAATTCCAGCAACTGTTCTTTATGTTTTAGCCTCCAGTCCCCTAATCATCTTTATTGCTCTTCTTTGCACTCTTTCTAGAGTCTCAATGTCTTTTTTACATTGTAGTGACCGAAACTGGATGCAGTATTCTAAGCGTGGCCTTACCAAGGCATTATAAAGTGGCATTAATATTTCACATGATCTTGATCCTGTCCCTCTGTTTATGCAACTTAGAACTGTGTTGACTTTTTTGGCAGCTGCAGCACACTGCTGGCTCATATTTAAGTGATTATCCACTAGGATTTAACTTAACAGAGGAAGCCTCCTGTTATTGTGGTACCTGGTGCCCTGTGCTTGGGACAGGTTTCCATGGTTTCACTTTTGTGTCTTTTATTTTCCCACTCCCCCCAAAAAGCCCTGCTTAGCAAATTATTGTTATGAGAAATTAATGTTACCTTTTAGGTTGTAGTCACCCGCTTCTGACTGATGAAAAGCAGTGTGTATTCCTCTCTTGTCCTGCGATTTCAGGACACGGAGGGAGGATTGCTGTTCCAGGGTATTGTAAGACTCTGGGACTCTGTCTGTCTTCAGAATCTATAGATTTAAGATAGGTTAAGATATGCAGTCACTGTGGTATTTCTATGAAAATATGCTGCCTCTGTGTGTTTAAGATCCAATCTATGTTTAGTGAGTTTATAAAATTATATTTGATGCATGACAAGAAATGTATAGAATAGTCCTAATTTTCATATATGCCTATAGCAGTATAGAACCACTGTGTAATTATTTAAAGTAAAAAAACCATGTGTTCTACAGAAAAGCAAATCTATATGCTCTTGTTGAAATTTAAATAAATCACAGATGCTTATTTCTGAGGCCATTTTCATGCAAAATAGCCTATTCCTATTATGTTTACAAAGGTCACATTTACTACTAAAATATTAATGACAACATGCTTTCGATCCGTGGTATCAACTTGGTCCTGCCATCCCAGTGGTATAAACTTTTTCAGAAGAGTATCTGACTAATTTTCCAGGATAACCTTTCTGTGTTTATTCAATATTAATAGTTTGTTTAAACTACTGTTGCTTTTTTACAAGAGCAATAGAACATGGTATCTGAAGGTTAGTTACTTCAGTCACAGAACAGGTTTATTTTATATCCAACACAGGTGTGATGGCCCCTTACTACAAGAGGATACTAGTAATACTGTTTACTTTTCAAGGACTTCTTATAACAAGTGCTTTTAATGAGGTTGGGGATGTACCTGAAGAATGGATTCTCCTGCATGTAGTTCAAGGTCAGATTGGTGCTGGAAATTACAGCTACTTGAGACTAAATCATGAAGGGAAAATAGTGCTTCAGATGCAGAGTTTAAAAGGTGATGCAGACTTGTATGTATCTGATGTAACTCTTCATCCCAGTTTCGATGATTATGAATTACAGTCTGCTACTTGTGGTCAAGATGTGGTTTATGTGCCAGCGCACTTTCGTCGCCCAGTAGGAATTGGAATTTATGGTCATCCCTCTCATTTGGAAAGTGAATTTGAAATGAAAGTGTACTATGATCAAACAGTTGTAGAATCTCCATTTGGTGGTGGCTCATACAATCCAGAAGAAATGAAAATGAACCAGAAGAAATTTCATTCAACAGAAGATGAGTATCAAGATGAGGAATCCGTCTTCTGGACTATATTGATTGGAATACTAAAATTAATACTTGAAATTCTCTTTTAGATTTATAGCTTTGGGTGTGAGCAATCTGTATAAATGATTGAATGCTGTTCTAAGCTGTGGATCGGAAAATAAAGCCATAATTATTTTTATAATGTAAACTTTCCCCAGTGCTATATTGTAGCAGGCACAGTATTTGTATGGTTTTCTCTTAACTGATCAGGGTGAATATTAACAGATGCTACAATTCAATAAAACTTCAAAATTGTAGAAATATGAATTCATGCTCAGTATTTCATCACATTTCTTAATATATTTACAAATAATGTTATATATATATACACTAGCCTTTCTATTAAGATAGATGTAAGACTATCTTCTTTGGCCAAAATAGAAATACTTACATGTGAAAGATTTGAAGAATGAATTCTAGAAAAGACTTCATCTGCTTTTCCAACCACCGTTAAAATTTATTTTATATTGAAGCAACCTGAATACAGAATTACTTATAGGTAAGTATGAAAATTTCAAACATGAAATGTTGATGTTAGAATTTTTAGCCCATTAATTTCAAATCATTTTCCACAGTGCAAGCCCATCTATATCTACTTAAAAATCATGTAATTATAGATTCATAGCCTACTAGGAAGTACCACCATACTGGCAGCTTCATACTGGCACCATACTCAGCTTTAATACCTGAGCTTCCTTGTTCCAGAATTCCTCCAAGTTCTATGAGATCATTGGAAAGGTAGAAGCTAAAATGTTTTGAAAATGAATACAGTATGCTCTGAATAAATGCCTTGAAGAAGAAAAATACTAGAAAAAACTCTAATATTGCACCACCAAGAAAGGAATAAGCAAATAAAAGGACTGAGTTGAAATTTTTGTCAATCTGCATTAATTTTAAGAAGCTGTGTAGCAAACTATGCATCGCATTACACTAGAAACTAAATCACTTATCACTGTATGGAACACTAGTATGTTTCCAAAACTGACTTGCAGAAGAAATGAAAAATTAGAAGAATATCAATACTGTAATAAGAAATTAATAGAATGACAACTTCTGTGTTTTTGTTCTAAAGTGTGTGACAGTATCTAGACAACTCAAATGGCCAGAGACTCCTTGTAGACGGAAAGAAATGAGAATTATTCAAGAGTTCACTTGACTTGAGTTTGCTTGACTTAAATTAAGCTTGGTTCCTACAATACACTTTAATTTCACAATAATAGCATCATATTCAAATAAATAAGATGCTAATTGATTATGCAAGAAACCTGTATACTTAGTGAAGTGTTTTATTTTGTGATTTAGAGAAATGTTACTGTATTAATACCCTTGAGTTTAATAATATTTTCCTTTGAATAGGAAGGACAAAAGTAATTACTCTGCAATTGTTTTTTATAAAAATGATTATTATGCAGAACAGAATCTATAAGACAAATTATAAAAATACAGAATAGAGATATGTTCACCTCTGTCTTTAATGCAACAAAAGATATTGAATAACCTTCCTCACCATGTTGAAATTAAAAAAGAGTTTTATTTGGTGAAACTGTTTTTGAGTGGTGTTTTTCCTTGTACAGTGGTAAATAGAGTAGCACCAAGTTTAGCACTAGTTTTTGTGAAGTTAATATGCAGTTATCCTTCTTTGCTGCTCTTCCGTCTTCTTCCTCTGCCCCTGGGAATTGGGGGTTGTCTTTCACAACAGTCACAAATCCAGCGACCTACAAAATTAGAGCTGTCAATTAAAAGAAGACCAATTGCCAAGTAGTCTAAAAAGGCTACTGCAGCTGTATGTGGGAAGTGGGGATATTAATGAGTATGTAGCATATGTTTGTTATAAAATTACATTTGTAACTCTAGGTTTTTATGGCCCTCCTATTAAAAAAGACACTACACTAAATTGACTCCATAGTCATATTCCAGTAATGAATGTACTCAGATTTAAGATAATACATTCATATTCACTCCCCTAAATAAACTTTAAGATGCTATAGTATAAAGTAATAAAATATTTAGCTATACTCAGAATGTCAGTAGAATGGATAGTTAACACAAGATTCACTTCACATAATAGATGTACAATATTTTCAAACGAAAAAAAGCAATCCAAATCTTGAATTTTAGTTCAGCCTCTGAACAAGTGTAATTGATATAATTACCTGAAGGGATAGCACCAATCCCCACACAAAATGTATGATAGCCACGATCACACACATCACAGAACATCATTTCTTCCTCATGGTGAGGCTGCCCGCATATAATGCATGTTTTACACTCCATACATTGCCAAGGATAGGTCTTAATTATTGCAACAAGCTCTGCAGACATATCCAAACAGGAAGGATGTCCTAGATCAAAACCAGTATCATTACTAGAATGTTTATATGAAGGATCCTGACAAGACTAAAATGATTTTATTTTATAGAATTTACTTTAAATCAGTGTATCAAATGTGCTAATTAAATTTTAGTAACTGCAAAAATTGTAGTTTGATATTTTTGTTTCGATTTAAATATATAGACACATTTAAAGCAGATTTGTTACTTACCACTGTTTTCACATTGGGAGCAGTGTATAAGTGCTTCAGACTTCCCTTTCTTGTTGGACTCCTTACCCTTCAGACAAATTCCACATATAGCATTTGGAATGACCTTTGGCTGGAAGGGTAGAAGAGGGCTATAAATTCATTCCGTAAGAATTGATACAGGTTTTCTTTTTTCAAAAAAATGTGTGTTATTTAAATTTCTATAAATTAGCAAACCTTCTGGGTGGTGTGGAACACAGGATATGATTAAAAATTGATAGGTATTTATTATATGAAAAACATTGGTATAGAGACTATTTTAAACACATGCAAAGTGAAATGATATAATGTATAATCACAACTAATCAAATCAATGATTTTTTCAAAGGATAATTGAATTTTTAATCTTATGTAATATGAATGTGTATGAAATTGCTAACACATAATTCTTCAAATGTTGATTTAAGCTAATCATATTAACTCTCCATGCAATATATTATTGAAATTATATATTGAAAATTCTAAGTATATTTTTATCTAATGCACAGGCTGATTAAAACCTGTTTATTTCATCAGTAAACAAAATAAAATTTTATATAGATGTAAGCAAACGAACTGAAATTGGTACTTTGTGAGGATAAGGATATCAATTGCAAGCAATTTTTTACATCTGCACAGAAAACAAATTTTATACATCTATATTCCATGGATTGCATCCATTATACTCTGTCTTCCTAAACTGAACCTATATCTTCAATTTGTACAAACAATACAAATTTTTTTACTCTGTGCCTGACAAAATGTGAAAATTATAAAGAGTGTCTCTTGGTAATAACATTATTAGAATTTCAAGTATCTTCCCTAATAATCTTATACCATTCATGTCAACAAGTGCTTTTTTGCATGTAAGAGCAACTACTATTATTTGAAAATAATGTATCATGTCATTTCAATTCCAAAACCCTCCTGCCACCACCACCTGCTCCACATCTTCGGGGAATCCTAAAGTGTAGATTTGAGATTAATATTGGAGGGAGAAAAATATAAGTTCTTCTGATCAAGTAACATTGGACAATCAAAAGTATTCCAGATAGTTAATATATCATTTTTATGTGGCTTGTAATGGAAGTGTTTTTGTAAATTACCTTTCAAATAAATTGCCTCCTAACCTTAAATATGTAGCTCTCAATTTGTCTGAATAGTTATAGTAATAAGAATTGCCAAAAATTATCAAACAGATTGGTGAAATTATTTGAAGAATTTTTCTTTCAAATTTAAATATATTTCCATATAAAACTTTAATATATAAAACAATGCACATTTGATTTGTATAACATTTGAGCTATGTAGTTGGAACCACACGTATGCTACCCTAATGATTATTTTCCCCTTTAAATATCTGAATTTGTAAAAATCCACAAATTATTAAACTCTATAATGCTATAAACAAAACTAAAACAGGTACAGTAATTTATATATTTTAATAAGATAAATTTTAATCTTATTCCTTGGATATAGTTTGCACGTTTTCGTTTTCCCTGCATTTACGTTCAAGGACAACAGGTCCTGCCTTTATGTGATATTGAAGAAGAGGGCACCAATGTTTAAGTTTGACATTGATGAATCAGAACATGAAGGAAACGATGCTGGTGAGGAGATTCTAGACCAGAAATAGGTATTTTTTAAGCTGAGTTGGGTCTTAAATAAACATCTATTGTTCATGCTATAACAGTACATTTCCCGCAGGAAAATACACTAAATGAATCCAACACAACCTCTAACTGATACCAATTTCTTCTCATATTACATTGACAACATGGAAACATGGGTGGATGATTGCTCACTTTATCTGAATAGCTACAAATTACAAGGTAATAATTGTAACAACAGTTTGCTCTTAACAGAAAAATGGTGTATCAAAGTAAGAACGAAAACATTTATTGCTGAAAGAATGAAAAGTGTGTGCAGGCATCACTCTGCTAAACACATCTTTATCAGGAATATTTTAATAATGCTGAAAGAAGCAGAGTAGATTTGAATTATTCTGATTAAAAATAAATTTAGTTCTAGAAAATTGCAATTATTAACTAAATAAATATAAAATTTGAAGGAGTTAATGTGTTTATTATGTATTAGCCTAATTTCAGAAATTATTTATGTAGTATGCTCGGCCTCCACAGTTTTGTTTAAACACCCACAAGGCATTTATAAATAGCTCTTTTTTAAAAGATGACAGAGGCATTCAATATTTTTGCTTATTTATTTTTTAAAAAAAATCATAGTCCACCTGTTTTATACATAAATATAATGAAATGATAAAGGAGTCTAACATTCACAAATATCTCTACAAAATAATAAATAACCATGGTGGAAACAGACATATATTTTTATTTGCTATTCTAATCCTACTTGCATACCTTTTTATACCCTGCTCCTCCCAAAGAAAAGAATAAACCCAATTCTGCAGCATTCGCCTTTTGTACTGCTACATTCTATAAAGTCCATTGTGTTTTAAGCTATATCAAGATAACAATTAGAAAATAAACTTGCTATTTCTTTTATTGTATGCATACCTACTGCTACAGTATGTAGCAGCAAGCTGCCTCTCAATCACCCAATGCAAAACTACCTTTCTGTTGCTATACCTGTACTGAGTTAAGTGCAGTTAATATTTCTGTGCAGTCTAAGTACTGCACCAGCAAAGAGGCATTTAACAATAATGCTTTCCCCAAATCTCAATTCTATAAATCTAGGAATAAAATAGTCACAATATACTAATTTAAAAGAACATCCAAAAATGGATGTCTCTGCTATAGAAATGAAGAAAAAGGAAAGTCTATTCATATTTAGGAACGATTCTAAAAAGAAATTAAAATGACATTGGGGGATCACTGGAAAACATTGCCTGCCTGATTTAGTGATGTTCTGGACAGCTTCAAGTTAACAAGCAAAAGAATAGTAAGATTTTCAATCCTACTGCTTCAAAAATTCATTTTAGACTAAAACTGCAATTCTGTATACCGGCCAAAACCATATTCACCTGTCAGTTCTAAATAAAGCAAGGGCAATGAGTCTTGGTTTCAGTGACTTTGGGACTTGTTGAGCCAGGTTTTTTGTTTTCATGAAACTGACTGAGTAAACCAAGGAGTCTTCTCCAAAGCTGGAGAAGCAAAGAGTGGACAAAGAGAGAAAGCTACTCTGAAGCAAGAGAGTAGCCAGTAGGAGTCAGTAGGAGAACATGTTCCATCTTCATACTTCAATAAAGCTTTGTGCTTTGTGTATTGGATATGAAATAATATGTCTGAACCACCCCATGGAATTTGTAGCTTATCCTCAAATACATAAGCATGCTATATTTCTAGAAATTACACTGCCTGGAAACAAGCCGCCTTTTCTAAGCAAATTAATGTAAATCAGAGTTACGGAATACAAAAAAAGAATGGGATAATCTGTTAACAGACTTGTACTTCAAACTTCTGTTTTCTACTGAAATATGCAGACATGGATCTCTCCCTTACTCTGAGAATACTGCCATGACTATTATAATCATCAGTCCTTCATCTTTTAGAACAATAGCTATTGAGACAGGATAATAGGAATGATGCCCCCTTTAAAAAAGACAGATGGTTTAATAAATTAATAAAAATCAATCTGCCTGCTTAGAAAAAAAGGTAAATATAAGAAACCCATTTGTAATACTTGCAATATATGAATTAACATTTTGCTTATCTTTCCTAAAAGCTCTTGCAGTTAAATTTTAGTTTTAAAATGTAAATAGAGAAATAATCTAATATATGGGGTGAATACTATGCAATAAAATAATTGTAACTATTAATGGTTCCTGGGAATAATTAAATCCCCATTTTTAGGCTTATTTAGGCACATGATGTATCAAATGCAATCAATAACTGATAAAGATGTTCATATCATATTAGTTCCATAACACTCATTGTATTAGATATTTAAAACTAGTTCTTACATAGAGTTAGTTACTCTAAAGTGAAAAAATGCACTGTTTTATTTTCTAATCAGTCTGTATTTTCTTTTTTGGGACCAAAATGCACCTGATAATTCTCGTATTCTAACCTCATTAACATGCACTTTAAAGAATTCCCAGTACTTCTCCATAGATCAACTATATATGGATGGGTTTGAACCAATGACCCATAATCATTTGGATTCATTTTTAAACCTACATTTTGAAGAATATATATAAAAAAATAAAACTACTGTTAACAATCAAAAATTTGTATATTGGTTTTTCTTACAGTGCCTTCACAAGAAACTAGCCAGGCATTGCTGTATGCATGGATTTTTCTCACATAATACCTCCAGTTCAAAATTTTCTAATGCCTTCATAAGCTTCATCTTTGGATTTCATAAGTTAATCATATAAATTACTACCACACACTTGAAGCTGCAATGAAATAAAACATTTTGCAAGACTTATGTAAAAATAGACATGTTTACAAAAAAATTAAACATTTTCTGTATCATTTTTAAAAACTACTCCTTAAAAGAAATGGTTCCTAGCATTTAATATTTTTATACGAGTGTCTGAAACCATGCATTTATGCAGTTAAATTGTATTTGGAATCTTTTTTTTTCAAAGAAAGCTACTCAACACTAACTGAAAAGTGATTAGAGTCCTGTACTTTGTATGATTCTGTAATACATTCAATATATAAGTTACGTAGTTTGAAGATGGTTTACAATATTTCAAAATCTTGTTACTTGTACTATGTAACTTCTCAGGCTTCATACTACCTAATCACTTTTTGGATCACAGAACTATTTCCTTAACTTTCTTCCTTACAACCCTTATTCTGTGTAAGCAAAATTTACTGGTAAGCAAATCTTATTGGTAAACAAATAGCTTCCAGCTTATTTTCTTTATCCTCAATATAAATTTCAATCTAAAATTTCAGTTAATTCGAAACTGAAATTCACCAGTAATACTGACAATTAAAAGATGTTATATAATGATCACTGTTTAAAATATAACTCTTAAGTCCTGGTAAGCTTAAACCATTTCCTCTATTCATTTTCTTAGAAGTACAAAACCAAAACTATACCACAATATCTCACTTGGAGCCCATCATCTGTCCAAATCCTCTGTCCCCAAACTATTTTTTAAACTGCAAAATAATGGCCTGTGGCACAGTTCTATTCTACAAGGTTAGTACAATCATCATTCAAATAAGTTAATCTATCTTCTCATTCTGGTATTCTTCATAAAATGAGGAGAGCAATAGGGAAAAGAACCTAGTTCAAGGCCAACTTATGACCTTCACTGCACCTAACAGTGAAGGTTTCATTAGACGATCTGAATATTTCTTCCTAAAAAACAAACAGTGCTCAAGCCAAAGCTTGTCCTCCCAACTTCCTACACATACACAAGGGGAATTGTTTTAAGATTGCCAACACCAAATTATATTATAAACAGATTACATACTTTTCATCTGGAAAAAGTTAAGAAAATATAAATATATATGTACAATATTCTAGCTACATTTTACAGTGCTAGTCCAGTTTATACTGGTCAGCAAGCTATTTTAAACTAAAACACAATGTTATATTTGATATGCAACTATCAACTTTTTGAAGCCCGGAGAACAAAGCAATTTTCCTCCATCTTGGCAAAAAGAGGAAGAAAACCCATCTTAATAATGAGATCTCATGCTGCAATTGCTCAGGAACCATTTAGGTACAGAAAATAGAAGCCACTCCACAGCCAGGGTAACAAACAGTAAGGCCCCAGGTAAAATAAAGCAACAGGAAGTAAGGAAGCAAACAGGAATGCACAACAGGAGAGCAGCTAGGCAAGTATAGTAAGCAGACGTTCCATATTTTGAAAAACAAAGTTAAATATTTCAGGGAGAGAAGCTGATCAGTAAAGAAGCTGAGTCAGGGGCTTTTTTCTTCTACCTTGTACCCAGGAACCGATTTGGATACAGATCGTTTGGAACCCTCTTTTCTTGGAGTAGAATTTCTCTCTCTTGTTTTTTGCTTTCCCTGCAAAGGTTCTTCCTGGTTTTCTGCTGCGCATTCACCTTCAGACACATTGCCAGATGAGTTGTCCTGTAACATGAAGAAAAACGATTTTTTGCTTCTTTATATGGGACAAGCAAAAACAAAACTCTTTCTACACCAAACACAAAATAACACATTCTAAACCTAGTTTAGTGTATTGATATATATATTCTTAGTATATTCTGACAAAGCCCAATGATTCTCCCCAGCATATACAAATAAATATTTAGAAAACATTGATAAACTTCATAAAAAGTATAATAGGATCTAAAATGTAATTAAAAAAATAAACTGCTGTATAAAATAGACCAAACCACAGAAAACCCAGAACTCATTGCTAATATTAAAAATATATCTGACACACACACATTTTGGTTTACCGAATTGCCTTTGATTTTCCGCTTTTCATCTGCTCGCTCTTCTGCATCATCTGAATCTCCATCACTATCCAGTGCAGGCAGATCTGGATCTAAGGGGGGCTCATAAAGAGCTGTATTTAGTGGCAAATATCGAAGTTCATCTGGAGAGTATCTAAAATTAAGTAAAAAGTTTTAACTTGCTTTTCAAATTGAAATAGATGAGGCGATACAGAAAAAGACAAACTGAATTTACTACAGTGGAACCTCAGTTCACGACCACAATTTATTCCATAATTTTGGTTGTGAACCAAGTTGGTTGTGAACCGAAACAAATTTTTCTATTGGGTTGTATGGAAATACGATCAATCCGTTCCAGACCCCTATGAACTCTATTGTTTTTTTAAGATTTTGAAGCAC
>JANHJO010004474.1:94148-104414 GCA_032468235.1 Pseudoxyrhopus heterurus | reverse complement strand
TCTTTCTTTCTTTCTGTCTTTCTTTCTTTCTTTCTTTTTCTTTCTAACTTATGAAAGCTATTCTGGCACTCCAATCATCTGATTCTAAATGTCTTTAGTAACAACTGACTATATATATTATCGCAGTTATTATCAAAAGTAACAGATGGTTTGTAATGACATATAATCTTATATATAACAAGTAAACTCTACATAAATCCTAATGCAGTCTGAAAATCATGAGAGTTGTCATGAATCATAGCCAGATTTGGTCAATTGAGGAAATTCTCTGACTTCAGGAAAATGTGCGCTCCAGAAAGAGCAGGGAAGTCAGTTAGTGTGCTTGGATTCTCCTTACTTACTGTATATTTGTCTGTCAGGCAAGTGGGCCCTCAGCGTTGGATGTCTGCAGCTGTGTACAATGAACAGGAAAGTGTAAAAGAAAAATGTTAAATGTGTAAGCAGTCATCCATTCTTGTAAAGTCGTTTTACCTTCTATGTTTGTTAAAACTAATTTTCAGTTCCAATTGCTGAGCAGTATAGATCATCCTCGACTTACAGCCATTTGTTTAGTGGCCATTAGAAGTTACAATGGCATGAAAAAAAGTGACTTCTGACCATTTTTCACATGACTGTTGCAGCATGGTCACGTGATCAAAATTCAGTCGCTTGGCAACTGATTCATATTTATGATGGTTGCAGCTTCTCGGGTGTTCATGTGATCATCTTTTGTGACTCTTCTGACAAACAAAGTTAATGAGGAAGCCAGATTCACCTAACAACCACATTGCTAACTTAACTGCAGTGATTCACTTAACTGCGGTGGCAAAAAAGGTCATAAAATGGGGCAAAATTCACTTAACAGCTGTCTTGCTTAACAGTGGAAATTTTGGGCTCAATTGTAGTCATAAATCAAGGACTACCTGTATCTCACTGTGTTGTAGGGTACAATCTGGGTAGATGAAAGCATTTTATAACCCAAATTAATTTCAATAGAAGAAAGCCAAATTAAACATTATTCTCACATTTAACTCAAAGAGACAGCAATGTATTTCTCTGTGACTGTGTTCTCATCTGTGTTATTTCAAAATTGGTTTGATCTATGTACAAGCCTCTGATCTCTACTTTTAAGGAATAATTTCAGTTCAATACATAGCAAACATAATGAGTTTTAAAGTTGTTTTCAGTAGCTTTCACACATAATAATGACCTACACTTAAGAGATTAGCATATCACCTGAAATATATTTTCTTACAATCATATTACAGATCTTCTCTTTTTTACTGCAAAACTATGACAGCAAACACCAGTTAGAAAATGAACAATAATTGTTGTGGGTTTCAATGCCTTCTATAGTTGTAAAATGCCATTCTCAATTAATATGCATTAGTTCAAAGAAAGGCAGCCATTAATATTCATGGTTTTGAGTGACAACTTGGCAGTTATTCTAAATGTGTATTGAGCTAGACAAGTGTATTTCATTATGAAAATAATCATATGGGGAGGAGGGCGGGCGAAACCCAAACTTTATACAAAGTGAAATGGTTTGGATTCAGGAAAACATTTTGTTGAATAGTTAATAAATTTCAAAGGAAAGTTAATAGATTCAGAAATATGTTAGAAAAAAATATATATTTCAGCGTGTTATTATTTTTTCCTCCTTTCCTTTAAAGTCAGATAAAACTGGCTTTGTTAAAATATATATATATATATATATATATATATATATATATTATCTTCTATAGCACTAGCAATAGCACTTAGACTTTGCTTCACAGCTCTCTCTAAGAGTTTACAGAGTCAGCATATTTTCTCCAACAATCTGGGTTCTCATTTTACCCACCTTGGAAGGCTGGAAGGCTGGATCAACCTTGAGCTGGTGAGGATCAAACTCTTGGCAGTCAGCAGAATTAGCGTGCAATGCTGCATTTTGATCACTGTACCAGCATGGCTCCTATAACTGTGCCATTGCAAGTTGTAGCAATATCAGCAATTGATTGAAATTTAATGCATTAATACAAACCTTTTTTATATATTAAGCCTTAAAGAAAACCTTTATATTCACCAACAGAACTGTGAGTATAGTTGTTTCCCCCTTTGGTATATACCATATTTAATCAGCATTGACCATAGGAATGATCCTCTCCAGAAAATGGATTGATCCAAAAGATAAAAGAGGGCTCCGGGGAATTTTTGTTGCTAATATAGGAAGATATTCCAGGCAACTGAAGCAATTCTTTTTTAGTGTGTCTCTCTTTTTATAGCCCTTTCAATCCTTTGGAATCCATCTGAGCTAAGCTAATAAAACATATACAATGTGATTTAAAGTAATGATGGGGCACTGGCAATCCATGTGGTTTCCACATCGTAAAAAAAAAAATAGTCAGCCTTTTTTATTCTGTCCAACCCATTTTTTTCCTGTTTGTTTGTAAGCAACAAAATCATCTGAAAAGCATAATAGAATAGGAATGGATTTGGTATGGTGTTAAGAATTCCCCAGGCTGATCAACTGATTTGATAAAGTACTATGCTTATAATATGCCTTAATTTAGGACTGTCAAACTCCCGGCCCATGGGCTGGATGCGTCACACGGTGGCCATGCCCACCCCCCGTTTTAGCAAAGGGAAAAAAAAGTCCCGATACGTCATGTGATGCTGCCATGACGACATGAGTCTGATACCCCTGCCTTAAAATATCATATTTAAACAGTAAATATTATTTTAATACACTGCTATTTTAATATACTACTAAAAGTTAATTTTTTTAAGTATTTAAATTTAAGACCTTTTATTGATAAAACACTTCACTGAATTGTTTGTTAAGGTTACAGGTCAGTGCCATTAATTGGCTTCATGAGTTCTGTAATGTAATAATAATTCCAAAATATTAATGTAAATCTGATGTTTCTTAGGAAATATCTGTATTAATCATGCTGTTAGACAGAACTTCAATTGCTTCTGAGATTATTTGTTTGGTCTTTAAGTGAATGTGTGTTTGTGTTCACTGAATATTTTTTAATCAAGGACAATAGACTCTGTGAGCCCCTGGTTTACCTGTCCTCTTCTCCTCCACATACTTTGCTAAATGGCAGATAATTTGAATGTGAGCACAAAGGGTGGGAGCTTTTGCTAAGAGTCAGTGCTGATTTGGTGGCACATAATCAATCAAGCAATCAAGCAAGCAATCAAAACCAGGGAGGGAAGTGCACATTAGCAATAAGTTACAGCAATTAAATTTAATTAATATTGCATCTGCCTACCTTTCCAAACGTAGGACCAACACATCTGGCATAGATCCTAGGGAACACAAGCATACTAGGGTATCCTTTGCTTGCATTCACAAATGCTAGTAAAACGACTGAATAATGTTTATCCAAACGGGTCAACTGTTAACTTCAGTATCTTTCTGGACCACATTGCTGGCAGAGATGTATCATCTACTGTTAGGAAATCATTCCAGTCATTCTTAGAGGCTGGGACTGGATCGTTTCCCCTGACATTTAGTTTTCGATATCCATTTGTTTGTTCTGATTTATAATGCATCTTTCTACTTCAGGCACATTGCCTTTTCTTCCCCTGATAATTAATGTCTGTAAGGAACAATTACTTTCCCCCAAATCTAGGGTGAATGTAGAGAATATTTTTATTATGTTTTTAAGGATGCTCAATTTTAAACATTTCTAACCGGACCAGGAATGACAACATACAAAAAAGGGATGTATTAGTGTAATTGGCACTTCACTTCACATAAAATTGCTCCAGAATGTCATCCAGCGTTAGCATCTACAGGTAGAACAGACCAGGAAATCAACTCCACAGCAAGCCTAAAATGACTTCAAATGAAATTGGCTATAACAACAGAATCTTGCAAGTCTGCTTGTGTTGTACCATGTAAAGGGCTGTAAGTGTAACCTTGAGGACCCTGGAGGAAGAGGCTCAACCAAGACATGGTAAGATAAAAGAAATCTGAGTCAAAAGCAGAAATGTAATTTGAGAAAAAGTCTCTGGGTTGATCCCTCCTAGTTTTCTTAAAGATAAAAGGAAGGAACAAGGAAGCGCTCAGACTTGCAAGATTCTGTACTATAACTCTATCATAAAAATGGTAATAGGAAGCATTCATAACTTTGGTTTCCTAGTCTGATCTGCTACAAAGAGCTGACATACCTCCTCTTCCTCCTTGTAGTTCAGCAAATTAGGCAGGCGTCTGTTGGTAACTGTAGGCAGTTACCAAACGTTTCAGCTCTTTTTACATAAGTGGTGCTTTTTGCATTTTCCTGTGCATGGAATATATGGGATGATAGTAGCGAGGTACCAGTCTGTTATCTCCTTGAACTAGTACCTTTAAGAGTGGGGGAGAGGCCATATTTCTATGATACAAGTATACCTGCCAGGTACATACTGACATATGGACATTCATTAGTTCAATCCTTGATAGCTTTAAGAGCTGATATATTAAGGCTATGGGAGCCAGTTTGGTACAGTTCTATCAGACTAGAAACCAAGATACTGTGTATTCTAGCCCTGCCTTAGGCACAAAACCAGCTGGATTACCTTGGGCCAGTTTCTCTTTCTTGGCCCTAGAAAGGAGCAATAGCAAAACACTTCTGAAAAACCCTGCCAAGAAAACTAAAAGAACTTGTCCAGACTGCTCAGAGAAGAATTGAATACACACACACTAACACAGAGACACTATGTGAAGGATAGGGGCTGGTGGTAACACCTCTATCTGACATTTGCTATCAATCGCAGACAATAATATTCACATTAGACCAGGGGTGGGAATCATGGTCCTTTTATGATTTGGGGACTTCCACTTCCAGAATTCCTAAGCCAGCCATCCTGGCTCAGGAATTCTAGGAGTTGAAGTCACATATCATAAAAGGGCCATGGTTCCCCACCCCTGAATTAGATCATAAGAGTTGGTGCCATAAGATGACTTGTATGTATGTAACTAACTACCCCCCCCCCCTGTATTAAACAAGACTATTTTTCTCTTTATATTATGTGAACCTAAAGGTGGAAAGCCTCACACAAAGCCAGATTGCTGATCATTCTAACTGCAACTTCTGGCTTTCAAAGAGTACAAGTGGTTTGTTTTTTTTCCCCCTTTCTTCTTTACTTAGCAGGAGGGAAGCTTGTTCGAGAAAGATTTGCATTGCATTGAACCATGTCCTCCCGGAGCATGAGTTTGAGGCTGTGAACATTGCTGCCAGTCTCATGTTCGAAATGTGATGAAGGGCAAATGAAAATTATGCTCAATAGCCAAACAAGCTGCTAAAAATGTCAAACAGCCCTCCACTTGGAAATTAGTAGAGCGAATAACAAACACAAGGTGATAGGTGGAACACTATCACAATAACGCTACTGAGTTTGAAATATGCTTCTGTGGAGGGAGGAGTACAGACTCTGAATCTAAATAGGTGAAGTAGGGGTGGAGAATCCAGCTGTCCTATATGTTGCTCTAATAAAAATTGAATGTAAATGTTGAATTCTTTGTTCTGATGTAGCATTGAAAAGCAACCTAACCCTTACCATTGCCAGGGAGGTGGGCTACTGAAATAAATAAGAAGTTACTAAACCTATTCTGGATTAAGAAATTATTCCTTTCTGTATTAACATGTCTCCTCATAATTTTTTTCCCCATTTACCTTGCTAAAGGTTATGGACAATGATTCATTTTAGTAAAGAAATTTCTAAGAATGTGTATGATTTAGCATTTTGACAAAAGCATTGCCCCTTGTCTCTCCTGTCACCTGCTCAAACTTACATACTCTAACAGAAAAAGCTAACATAAGAAAGCCAGACTTCTTCTTCTGAAACATCCTACACTTGGTTGGAACTTCATTAAAATATATGTTATATTATTTAAAACGTATGATTGGAACTGATATTTTGATTTTCTGGAAGAGAAAAAATAACATGGGTGCTTGAAGACATTAGAATGGGCCCATATCTGACAAAGGTTAATTTTTGTATTTTGAATTACTTTATATCACAAAGACTTTTTGAGTCTGCCAATAAGGTTTTCATGTCAAACTAAATCAGCCATTCCAAGTGACAGCGAAACGACTTCATCAACTCCACAAAGTTCCAGAGAACTGTGAGGAAAAAAAAAAAAGGGGGGGGAGGTACAAAGGTGAGAACCAACAAAATTGTCAAGTAGATGGATATAGTCTCTTAATACCCAGCGTAATGGAGAAAGCTGTTGCCTTGATGTAAATTTGTGCTTAGTGTGCAAAAAACATTCTCGGAGGTTTTAGATCAATGTCAGGCAGTACCTACCATGGATTCAAAACTTGTGATGAATTCTAATTCAAATATATAATATATTCATTTCCTGAAGGTTTCTTTTTTTAAAAAAGTGCTTTGTTTCAGTAAATAATAGCTTTTAGCAGCATTTCAAAGTAAAATGTGTGACATTTTATTTTGTTTAAAAATGGCCATGACTATATTTGTAAAAAAGGGAGGGAAAGGAAGAAGTCAGCTGAAATGATGTACATACCACATCTTAAGTACCCAGATTTATTGATGGAGTTTGAAATGCTATGATTGACCGGGATATGTGAGTAGTGGCTGAAAGCTCAATGAAAAGATCACACTATCAAGTCTGGTTTAAAGGCTTTCCCCCTGTTTCTTGTCTCTCTAGCTTCAAACATTGGCAACAGGGCAAAAACAGTAATTCTTCCACACTTGCTTAAGGGATACAACATAGGTGACATAATCTCATATATAAAAATGGGTAATGAATTTTATAAATTAAATTAGTATTGGGAGAATAGTCTAACCCTTCCATTATCTTCCGTTTCAATTTCAGCAATTGAATGAAAGTAATGTGACAAAAGCAAATTCAATTTTATTTGTTTAAATAAAGAATAAATAAAAAAGCAAATTCAGTAGCATTAGAAATATTGTGACACCTTTGGACTCAGTCTACTGACCGTAGATGCAGTGGCATTCAGAAGGGGGTGGTCAAAATAGCAGAGAAAACATCATGATTCAAACCTGGTCACTTTTATATGTGCATCTCTGCTCATTGTCATGCTATGCCCACCACCTTGCCAACATTGACCCTTTGCAACGCTGTCCTCCCCACAGATTCCACTGAACACTTGAAACACTATGTAATGTTCTTTCATCTGCTGCTTAAAAAGAAGATTGCATCCCTGATGTAGGTGTGTAACGTCCTTCGTTTTACACCTATATTCCAGACAATTAAGCAATCAAATCCATTTCTGTATCAGGAAAACCATTTTAGGAGACATGTCGGGGCCACATACAATTATACATTCTTTAGAGAAAGTGGATAGAAGCATGTTTTTTCAGATTGAACAAGGAAAGCTTCTTTGCTAATCTCTGTGGCAGAAAGGTAAGCATAAGAGATGATCTAGCAGCCAGGATAATATTCGCGCAGCATTGGAAAATGGATAAGACACCATCTGAAGAAAAACTGATAAACAAAATATTGGAAGTCGCAGAATTAGATAGATTGACTAAGATACTAAAAGACAAGGAGGATTCAGAATTTTACTTAATATGGGATTTATGGTACAAATGGTTGGATGGAAGAAATAGAATCCAGAAAGAGTTTAACTCTCAGGTAGATAAGACGGGACAATAGAAAGAAATTGTGATTGTATAATGTAGATAGAGTCCCCCGGGAATGGGGTGGCATAGAAGTTCCAACAAATAAATAAATAATATGTTGTAGACTGGATGTTTTGCTTTAAGAAATGATGTTTGCAATTGATAAAATATTTATATAAAAAAGAAGAGAATACCAAATTCCACCACACACTGAAGAACAAACCTCAGTTAGATTGTTCTCCTAACCTTTTGTAAGAACACATGGAAGTATATATTCTTAGCAACCAAAGCATTTCTATATTTATTTATTTGTTGGAATTTCTATGCCGCCCCATTCCCAGAGAACTCCGGGCGGCTCAATCACTGTAAATTCTACCCCCACAACTCTCTGCAGTTTGAAACCAGAGAAACTGGTGATATTCTAGCAACCCAGGAAACAAGCCTGAAAGGACGGGTGTGTTGGAAATGGCCTAGCAAGGATCTGTGTAGGAATTTCGTGAAAACTATTTCTTAAGGAAGGCCAAAAACAAAGAGAAATCTCTCAAGATGGAGGAGGAAGCAGAATGCAACTCAAGGTGCTCTCTATAAGAGTCGGTCTTCTGCGAAAGGCAAACCATAGGCTTGCTCTGAAGGGAGAGAATTCCTTTGTGCTCCTTAAGTCTTCTAGATTGAGAAGGGAGTCATATCACCGTATGCCTCCCAACGCCGTTAGATCCCACACAGTCAGCCTCCCGTTGGCAAAACAATGTTGGCTTGCGGGCCCACGGGGAAGAGCCTTCTCTGTGGCGGCCCCGACCCTCTGGAACCAGCTCCCCCCGGGGATTCGGATCATTCCCAACCTGTTGACCTTCCGCCGGGCTGTTAAGACCTGGCTGTGCCAACGAGCTTGGGGCTAAGGATGCTAACCAAGGTTGGGGGTTTTAATTATAAGGTTTTTAATGTTTGGAGGATGTTTTAATGTTGTGATTTTATGTCAATTTTTATTGGTTTAATATTTATATATGTTGTAAACCGCCCAGAGTCCTTCGGGAGTGGGGTGGCATATAAATTGTATTAATAAATAAATATCGTTCTTATTGGGTCACCTTCTACCAAACCCAAGGACTAAGACACAAGACGACACAGAGAATTAAGGACAACTAGAATCTTTCTGGAAAGTCTCTAATCCAATGGAACAATTTCCCCTTACCTAGTGAGGTATCCTGACCTTGAGTTTTATCCTTGGGGATCCCTCTGAAAGACAGATAATAATAATAATAATAATAGCATTAGATTTATATACCGCTTATCAGTGCATTTTTCAGCTCTCTCTAAGCGGTTTACAGAATCAGCATATTACCCCCAACAATCTGGGTTCTCATTTTACCGACCTCAGAAGGATGGAAGGCTGAGTCAACCTTGGAGCTGGTGGGATTCAATCAGCCAAACTGCTGATCTGCAGTACTCTGTTCTTACCACTTGAGCCACTGCAGCTCCATTTAAAATGGCTATAGCCTCCAGATCTCAACAGCAATTGTCTCTCTGATCTTGAACTGAGCTGAACACTTCCTAGTGATATAATAATCAGGTTCTTTAAGTGCAAGGGAGATTGATTGGTATTGGCCTGACCAATGGACAACTGCTTGTTTTTAGTTAATCATCCTGCCAGCCTACCTAGCCCTAGCCCTCTTGTCTTCATTGCTAAGGATTGAGAGAACTCTTTAACTTAGCTGCTCAAAGACATTTATGTATGCTTATAAGTGGCATTTTTCTGGTCTATTGTTATATTTAAGAGTGTAGGTTATAGAGCATTGGTGGTAGGATTATAAACTGAATTAAATGCCCAGTGGGTTATAAACTTTCAAAAAAATACTTACTCAATTTTTGAAAGAAACAATTTTTCCTCTTCCTGATATGGAAACGTTGGCCTTTCAATACAGAGTTTGTCCAAATTGTGGCAGTGTTGTATACAATAGGCCAGGATCATCAATTCCATATCAGAGTTGCATTGATAATCTATTTTAGTGACACCACATAGTGCATCATTTACAAAATTGTCATCTTGTGTCTCATATAAATAAGCTAACATTTCTTTTTGACAATGGAAATTAATTCTTTTGTCAATTTTATATTTCACCCAGCCTAATAAGAACTCTTTATTCTTAGGAGAAATTTCCCATCCAAATTCTTTTTTCAGCTGTCCCATTCTTTTTTCTTCATTTAAAAAACCAAAAAGAAAGCGAAATACGACTGCAAAATCACGCCTAAAAGATTTATGACTTTCTAATAGTGTTTGCAAATTTTTATTCCAGTTTTCAGAATGTTGCTCCTCTCTTTCTTCTAGGACATAAAACAAAGCAGCAAAAAACGCTTGGAAGCTTAAATGAATAAAGCTGTAGGTTTGAATACGATCAATGTTCTTTTTGAACATACTTTGATTCAGAAAGAGGGGGAGGTAGTCTCTCTGATCTAAACTGTGCTTCTTGACTTCTTCCTCCATAAACATTATTTGCTGTTTCCAAACACCTTCTGCAGCTAAAGAGCATAAGCCTTTTACATTTCCTTGGACATCCTGTATGGATTCTGTTGGAAGTTAAAATCTACCCCTCCCCTTGGGAGATATTTTGAGATACATTTCTTGCAGCCTCCACCTTTTGCTAACGACCCCTTAAGGCAAGAGCCAGCCTATTCTCCATAACAAGAGCCAGTCCATAGAAGGATACT
>JANHJO010004474.1:13283-27450 GCA_032468235.1 Pseudoxyrhopus heterurus | reverse complement strand
AGCAATAGCAAACCACTTCTTTTTTTTTTTAATGTTATTAGGAATGATAAATAGAATAAAAGTGAATACAAAATTCCAAAAAATATAAACAGGAAAAAATGAAGAATTTTTTTTAAAAAGGGATGTGAAATAGGTAAAAAAAAAAAAGGGGGGGGGGGAAGGGAAGAAGAAACAAAAAACTAATCTCCCCTTTTATTCCAGCAGGTAAAAACATTTTAATAGATTATCCACCATCTTTAAATAAGACATATTCTCTCTTCTCTCCACAGCTCATATTTTAGATAAGGAAAACAAAGTTCAAATGCTACAGTATCTCAATCACTTTTTGTCAGCAAAAGTCCAGTAAGGGCAACAGATATAACTACTTTTTTCTTTTAACCTTAGTCAAACAAGCTCTTACAAATCTTCTCTGATTTTTTAAAAATTATTATTTAACTCCTTCAAAAAAAAGAAAGAAAGAAAAAAAGTCAAAGAGGTATTTTGTTACTCATCTGTTTCAAAGAGGAATCCTTCAGAACTTTAAAAGATTTCTTTCTTTTTTGAATAAGTGATATTTATCTTTTTATTTGTCACTTCTAAAAAAAAGTCTTTCCAAATCTTAGTAGAATTATTTTATATATCCAAAAGAAAAAAAAATATCCAAATCACTTTCCTGGTTTAATATATGTTCATCTCCTTTATGGAATGAGTCATATGTCAAATCCATTTGTATTACATTTAAATCCCCCTTCAAATTAATTTCATAGGCATCTTTTGCAGCTCTTTCTTGCTTTACAACTTCATTAGAATGTGCTCTGTCAATTTTATCGAGCATTTGATCCATTCTATCCAAACACTTGGCTGAAAGGTATTCAGAAGTTCTCACCAAGGATTTCTTCTCCATTTTCTTTATCCTTTGGCTTTAGTGTCCAGGCTTCAAGGTCTTCTTATTAAAAAAAATAATGAAAGCAATTTACATTTTCCCATGAGAAAATATATTTTCAATAATTTAAAACAATAATTCCAAATCCCTCTAGCCCCTTAATCTTTTATTAACTTTCTAAAATCCTTTTTGTTGCATAAACCCCCACAATCATATATTTTTAACTTTTCAAATCAAGTGTATATCACTGTGTTTTAAGAAGGCGGAAACTCACCTGATGAATGCAGTAAAACCTTGCCTATTCTATATACAACAACAACAACAACAACAATAATCCAAAACATTGATTAAGATATAAAGCTCAGTCAAGTTTAATGTCTATAAAGGCTTCTTTATGAGTGTAGATATAATCTCAATTTTCAATCTCTCCACTCATAAACTGATCACACATACTGTATAGCAGTTTCTGCAGTCTACTCACAAGGAGAGGCTGTCTGGAATTGAGCAGATGATCTTAATAATCCTTTCTTTGTTCCTGAAAGATTATGCTGACTCAGATCCAGCATCCAGTGAGGATTCCTCTTACAAATGTTGTCTTGCTTGTCATAAAAGCCAATAAAGGGTCAACTCACCATGTTGCTTACAGGAAGATAAAAACTACTTCTTAAGAACTTGTCAAGAAAACTGCAAGCAGTTGCCAAGAGTCAACACTGATTTGAAGGCACAAATAAACAAACGCTGGGCAGGATGGAGCACGGAATATGCTTCTTTTATAGCGTATTAAATGGGCTATCCCAAGGTGACAATTTTATTTTAGAAGTGAATATATTTGAATTGCTTAAAAGGCACACCATTATTATTAGATTATTATTATGTCATATTTCAAAACCATATTAGGCAATCTGGTTGACAAATAACTGATGAAAAATACATCCTCTCCAACAGTAAAATCTTTATTTTTATAGGGGTATATTTCCTTTTACATATTTTCTAATTATTTCTTAATATTAGAACTTGTTTAAAAAAATTATTGTTATCTGCAAAGGGCTTTCATTAAAAAAAAAACCTACAACTGAAATATGAAATGGAATAAACTAGAGGTGTGAAAAATTGCCCAAAATCAGATTTGAATTTCTGAATCGATTTGAAAGTCTAGTTTGCTTTGACTCAAGTTTCCAGTTTGCAGTGGAAGATTGATTAGATCCAGTTTGAACTTCAGACTGACTTAGAAACTGAATCAAACCATTTCAGACTCTTGAACTGATTTAGAAAACTGGCTTTTATACATAAACCAATTTTTAGGTCTATCTGTTTCCTAATTCATTCAAAGGCATGCAATACAGTTTGGCATTTCAAAAAAGATTTGGAAACTGAACTTGAATGTTGAATCAAAGTGTTAAATCAGTCACAGAGCTCTAACAGAATCCCCCTGATGGGTATGGGAAATGGAGGTAATTTGGTGGTAATAGGTGTCAGAAGTTTAATTCCTAGCTAAACCCTGTGTAGACTAAGCACAATTTCCCTTAGGTCCCACCTGCAGTTTTCTGTATCTTCCTTGAAGAAATTTGACATTTTCCTTGTGACAGGGAAGAACAACCCAAACTCTTTGTCAAAATGATTCTTAATGGGTTTCAATGGCTTTCATCCATCCGGTGTGTGTGTGTATGGATTTTGGGTAGCTATAATTCATATACACTATGCACCACAAAACTTGTCAGGTCATTCTAAAACCTGGAGCCATGGAGCTCGCTTTGCTGCCAGGGCCTACAAGCTGAAATTGATAGAAGCAGCAGCAGGGCAAAGCCATTGCAGTGCTATTTTGTACTTGCATCATTTGCAGTATCCAGCTGGTCATGACAGATAACGCAATTTTGGAGAGTGACATTAAGCACTCTATTTGCCAGACCCTTAAAACAGATG
Source organism: Pseudoxyrhopus heterurus (assembly GCA_032468235.1). Lineage (NCBI taxonomy): Eukaryota > Metazoa > Chordata > Lepidosauria > Squamata > Pseudoxyrhopus > Pseudoxyrhopus heterurus. Next base: position 24,668 of record JANHJO010004474.1, on the reverse strand, counting down.
GATAACGTTCCCGTTGTGTTTTTCCTTCGAAGACTTTCCGTTCAGCCTTTGGGAATCCATATGGAATCCGAGTAGGCCCTATGGAGTTCTCCTGATTCAGCATGTGTAATTATTCTTGACATTGGAAGCTTTCATTTCTTTGAGAGAGCAAGAAAAAAAATACACATACCATTGAATGGGTACTACAGAAAAAAAATATTAATTATGAGCAAATGGAGATTTGGACTGGAAATCTGAGATACATCAGCATCCTCTGTCTATTCATCCATGATTATATTACAATTTAAAAAACCACATGGCAATGCAGTACAGGTCTTATGAGGCCTGGAGAGGCCTTAACTCCACTCCCTATCTTAATATTTTTCCCTCTTTACTGGACAGCTGAAAAAACTGCTAATGGGAAAATATAAAACATTTCTCCTTTTTCTTTCCCTTTCTTTGTCATTCCGACTTGAATGACATCATGATCCATCTTAATGAATTATGGGACGTACATTTCTTTCAAGAACTCTTTCTCTCTTCTATAATATTGTGGGTTAATTACAGATGACAGAAGAAATAAAAGCAGAATTAGATGGAAGAAAATATGACTTTTCTGCTTCATCAGTACTACTGTGCCCTTCCATTCAACTAAGAATAGTAGAAGTAGATAAAGGTGGAAAGTTGATGGCCTAGGATGGAGGATCTCCACACTGTTTTGAGAGGAGGCAGAATCTTTGAGATTGTTGAGAAGGGGCTTTTAAGTTTGTTACATATAATGCTTGTTATATATATTGTATTATTAATAGAGAAATGTTCTTTCCATTTATATTTAGTTTGCAATTGGCATGCAGTTGGTGTTAAGATGAAAGACTAATTAAGGATTCTTCTATATAGGGATTCTATACCAGTTTGAAGATAGTTCTAGCCCTCCATTGCCTGATATTGGAGGACTGGAAAACTGAGCTGATTAATTTCTGTATCAGCTTTTGACAGCTGATGTCACTATCAAGCTAGATTTCCATTTGCTTATTCTGTTCAACTGTGGCTCCATTTTCCATTGGAGGGAATTCTTGCTTTCACCCTTCCCTGGTTTTCAGCTTCAGGTCCTATAAGAGGAATGCTAGCCTGGAGGCTTTGAAACTCCTCCTTCAGTAATTTGATTTATTTATTTTTATGTTTTTACCATTTTGTGCATTGTTCAGGGTTATGGTTACAATATGAGCAGCTATGTAAGTTTTCAGATAAAAAATAAATAAAATAAACTCTGACAACATGAGCAGCAGTTAGCACTTCAAGGTAGTGCAGACAAGAAGCATAATACTAACTCTATTTTTATTGTAAGATAACACTAACAGAATCTTGCAAGACTGAGATAATTTCTTCTTTCTTTTTTCTCTCTGGAAAACTAAAGAGGATGTCTCTTTTGAAATATTTCCCATCCTCTTTCTCTGGACTGAGATATCTTTTATATGACAGTTGTCCAGTCTGGCTTTTTCTTCCTGTGTCTGAAGGTCACTTCCACCTGCCATTACAGAAAAAAAAATGACAAGTCTTTTCAGCAGAGAAGGACCTGAATGTAAAATGTCAGGCTTATATTGTTTTGTGAATGATACTAGTGATGTTATGGAAGTACCCTGCATTTTGTGCCCAATGGTTCAAAATTATATAAAATTATATAAAAATGGGGTCAATGAGAATTCAACTTTATATTATTGAAAGTGGTGGCAGCTAGTAGCAGGTATTGAAGAAAAATCACTGTGATAAAGAAACAGGATTAGCTGAAGAAACCAAATATAATATGTACTAATTCCTACCCTGGGACAACTGGACAGATGAATTGTGATGTTGTTCCCACCATCAGCATATGAAGAAATACATTTTGTCCAAAAGGAGATAAATGGAAGGAAAAAGAAAAAAAGAAAACCATGCAATCAATCACAGCAGTGACAATATGCTCTTACCAAGATCTAAAGTTTGAAGAATGAAACCCTTCCTCATTCCTTGATACTTTATGGAACAGAGTTGGAACAAAACAGAGAGAGAGAGAAAGAGAGAGGGAGAGAAAGAGGGGGAGGGAGGGAGAGGAAGACAGAGAGAGAGGAGAAGAAGAAGAAAACCATCATCATAACAACACCGGAATGAAGAATCTCAAGAAAGAGAGAAGGATCTTTCTGCAGGGGAAATAAAGACATCTTAAGCGTAACTTCAAAAGCTCTCTACAGCAAACAGTAGCTGTGCAGATACGGTTTCATCTTTGCCTCTGGGATATGATTAAGCCTTTCTAGTAGCTCTAACTGTGGGAGAAGGGATTATGGTATGTGCCGCTGTGTAGCTGCCTGCCATACAAATGCTTGGAAAGGCACAGATCATGTTTCCGTGCAAAAGGACACTGATTAGACCCATAAAGATTAACCCGGCTGAATCAAATGGCAAATCACTCGAGTTGGGGAACATACGCGGACACATAAATGAAACAAAAACCGAATGAAAACAGTTGAAACTTACAATACGTGGAGGCCTTTCATGTACGTGGGGAGAATTTTTCACTGCTTTCAGTGGAGTTGCATTTCATTCTCAGATATAGAGATGTCATTCACTTGCCTCCAGGAAAGGAATGGGATTGGGCAGCTCCAGCATTTGCATGAAAATCCCATGCTTTCAACTGAAAAGAGAAAATGAGAGAGGGGGAATTCACAATTGACACTACTGACATGCATGTAATGTTCCACTGTAAAGAGATTTATGTCACCGAAAACAGTAGAACCAAAAGAAAGTAAGTGATTACAGGCCCCTGCATTTTTTTTATGAATGCCCAATGAACTGAAGTCAGAGGTGGAGAGTAAGAGCCCTTAACATGAACTAATTGGGAGGTGGTCTGTTAGTAAGTGAATTGCCAACATTTCCAGTGTAAATAAGGACTGTTAAAAAGTTATTTATTTTGACACCTATTTCTATTCCTGGTTTTTCTCAGCTGTTTTTGCAAGATTTGCTATTTTGTTTTGTTTTGTTTTTTTGCTGAGAGACACCAATCACCTCAACACCAGAAGAAAGAAAGCAATATATCACTTATCTTTTATCTCTTAAAAGATGGGTAACTAATTTATTGTCATCACTTCATAAACACATTTTTTTTAAGTCTGTTATGCTTAAAAGATTGGTTACAATAGGATTCAGTATTTGGTAGAAAGAACTACAACATTCAAAAGTGTTCTTTCAATGAGAAAGAAAATAAGTCTTTACATTTAACATGATTATGTTATGAAATATGATTATGAGAAAACTATTTGATAGCCAGAGATCTCTAATTTTGAGCACAGTGTGGGATGAAGGAAAGAAGAAAAACAAATCTGTATCCTCAGATGGAGATAACTTTAAGAAAAATAAGCTTAACCGATATATTTCACCTGAAATATTTGATGATTTATTTTAGACAGATATGCAGAAACACAATGCAAAGCTCTTAAAAGTCTAGATTTGAAGAATTGCTTTGTATTAACAAAAAGTATAAAAGCTGGTCAGATGTGTGTAGCTTGATTATATATATTTTTTACTAAGATCAATTAAATTAACACAAAAGGATATGCAGAGTTTCCATTTTCCAAACATCTTCATTGTAGACCATGCTATAAAAATAGGGAAATAAAAAATGTCAAAAGGAAAAAAATGGTCTTAGCATTTAAAAGCCATGACGTTTGTAATTTCAAATTATTCTCAGGATGGAATAAGTAAATGTAAAATAGGTGCTATTGGTATTGGGTAAACACTCACCTGTAGTGAAATTGTTCCCTAATAACTCTGAAAACACAAAACTCAACCCACCTTTCTAAGTATGTGATTTGGTAGAGAAAAAAATGTCAGTCTTTGTATTACATACAGTCCTGTGTACTCACACATTTAACAAACAAAAAAGCCCTAAATGTACACATCTACAATACAGTGGATAAATATCTCATTGGAACAGGGGTGGCTTTTGTTGGCTTCATTTGGAGTATGAAAAGCTTAGAGAATACATTATTTTATAAACAGAAAATAAGCCTACATGTAGACAAAGCTATGAGAAAATGTAATTAGACTGCATTTTGCACATTCAGTATAGCATACACTGAACCAAAAGATACATAGTTGAGATTATTCATTAATTTAGCCCAGCATTGTTAGGAGTGCCAGCAGGTTTTTTGAGTTACTTAGTATGGCTATACACTATATACACTACATTAGCTCTTTACATAGTATTTCCAAATGTGATGAAGGCATGCATTTTACTATAATGGGAAAAAGAGCTAATGGGCAGAGATACTGCCCAGCAAAAGAATCTCAGCCAGGGGCCACCTTATATTACTCCAGTGAACTCAGAAATGTCTACCTGCTCATTAGCTGCACAATATTGCCTCTAAAAACACTGGGATATTTTTACACTTAACCCCCTGTAATGCCTTCCTTCCACCCTTTTGGAGCAAAGGTTTTATAACATCATTAAAGAGCAGCAATTCTGCCCTTGTAGGAGAGGGAAATTGAAACCTTGGGTACCATGTTCCTGCACTGCTCTTTTCCAGAAAACTCAAAAGAGATGGATATTTTTCCATTCATAACAGAATACCCAGGCAGGACAGGCTGATATAGCTTAGCCTCTTGCTAGCTGACTAGGAAATAGGGATTTCAAACAGTGTAGCCCAATTCTGTGTTTGAGCTAACACAAAGGCTGGTGGGCAGTATCTAAGTGAGCATGATTTAATATATCCATAACCTTCCTTCCTTCTTCTTTCTTACCCCCTAATTTCACTATGTTTGAACTTGTTAACATCTCACTTTTAGTTGTTTGGATTATGCTTGCGATGATGATGATGTTATCCATTCAATCGTGTCTGATTCTTGGCAATTCTATGGACTAGCTGTGTCCACATTTTCTGATCTTGTACAGCTTCGTTCGGTTATTTTATGCCCTGACTAGTGTCAGCTTTGATGGTTTCTAGCCACCATGATTTTTGGCAATTTTATTTATTTGATTTATCCAAATCAAATTCCAGTAGGTCTAAGCAAATATTAGGCTCATTACAAGTTAGGATAGCTTTAAATTTTTATATAGGTCCTCTTATTTCTTATGCAGTAGATTCCTAGCTTAACTATTTAACTTAGACTATAAATTACAATTTTATTTGGTGTTATATTTTATAATTCCACACTAATAATCTTCAATTTTATTTTATTATGATCATTCCTTCTATTTTTAGAAGAATTGTAATGCTATTTGTTGATATTCTGGTTATAATGATGGTCTATGACCAAGCTAAAGGCAAGCAAACAATGAGAAAATTACTATTGGAGTACTCCATTTTTAATGAGAAGATGGGTAGAAAGGAACATAACTAATTCTGCCATATCCTAAAACCACTGTAATATTTGTCTTTGTGTAATTTTTTTAATGGTAAAGTGAGTCATAGGATTTCTAATATATTTGGGGGGGGGGATAAAATTTGCTAAATCATGGGCTAAGTAAAGCAGTTTTAAAATAGATTAACAAGAATCAATTGGATAAATAAATTTGTACTATTTATTTTTGTAAATTTGTGTTTCTGAATATTAATAATTCCACCCTGTGTCCTCAAAGGAGGGTTGTTGTTGTTTTCCTTTTTCTTTTTAATGAGGTAGATTGTTTAGTCTACAAAATTGGAATTGGAATTATAGCTTTACTGAACTGGGAATCATTTATAAAAATATGCCATATGTTCCAGTTTCTTGAATCAGTTTGAAGTCCTGTCTGGTTTTGTCAGATTCTGCCTACTAACTGAGATTGCTTTATTTAGAAGATTGAAGACAGAGGTGTTTCCTGTCATGGTACACATATTGTAGAACTGCTTATATTCACTTCTTCCTTCTCTTCCCTTTTTGTGATTTTTCTGTTTTACTGTGTTTTCCATGCTTTCCATGATCATGTTTGGTCTTTCTTCTTTAATTCCTGTTTTTAGCCATTAAAACTGATGGTTGATGGATTTATCTGCACTGTTTAGAGCTGTAGATATTCTTGAGTGTGTAAGTTAACAATAGGTTATGAGAAGCTATTAAGGAAGGAGAATTTAGCAATGATCTGACTGATGAAAAATTAGATATTTGTGAAATTAAAGTTTGAAAAGGGAGGGGTTTTAAAAAGGCAAGCTAAAATGTGTAATGCACTTTATTAGGGGAACTTTGATACCCAAAATGTGTCTTGCTTTGAGTGATAAAAGTGAAGAGGGGGAATGATAAGATTTTTGCATAACAGAAGCAAGGTAGAACAATATTTCCAAAGAGAATACAGGCAGAGAGAGAGAAAGATAAAGCTTTTCTCCTGAGACAAATAGGAGCCAAGTTCCCAATCTTGATGCATTTACCATTAGCTACATCTTCTGTAATCAGCTTTAAGTATCTAAGCACTTTGATGAATAATAAATAGAAATAGAAATGAACAAGCAACTTATATAAGGAAAAGAATATGCAGTTTGTTTCCATTTGCCTTTTTTCATTAAGGTAATGCCTTCCACATCCAGCTTTAGTAAGAGAAAAGAAAGGTGCAGTTTAAATGTTAGTTAAAGCATTACAGGCATAACAATACTGTATAGGCCAAAAATTCTAATCAGGAGCTAGCATTCACTTTCAGTTCCTTGCTTAATATCAATGGGGATTATTACATTTTCCAGCATGTTTGATAAACAGAATAACCAAAGACCTCACTGCACAGTTTAGAAGATATACTGAACCTCAAGGCACATCAAGGGATAGATATTAAGATGCTAGCCCAGGCTCCCCCTGCTTAGCAATTTGGCATCCAGGGGATGACAGTATAGCCCAATGTAGCTGGAGGGCCTAGTTTGGAAAAGCCTCTTTTTGACCACAGCCTCACTTCAATAATTTTCAATGGGGGCGGGGAGGCTTTCAAAGATAGTGTGCCAATCTGCTTAATTCAGATTATATCAATTAATGAACAAAAGTATGGCAGGGAGGAAAAACAAATGGCAGGGGAGAAAAAAGAAAAACAAATGGCAAGGAGAAAAAAAGAAAAAGAGAGGCTGATATAAACTGAAGATTTGAAAAATAAACAAATTAAAATTTAAAAAGGAAAAAAGACAAAGTTTATTTTGTCTTAATTCCTTTTTTGAAAAAAAAACTGATGTAAAGATAGAAAATTAAGTTAAATTCTTTCAATTAAACTAGGTACAACTGTGCATGCTGTGTGTGTGTGCGCATGCATGTGAGTGCATGTATGCTAGAATTTAATTATGTTTATTTTCATAATTTCATATCAAATTCCCCCACTCCCTTAAAAAAAAGAAGACACTGTTACCTGGCCATATAACCCATGCTTGATTTATGATTCCTGTATTTCAAAATATCCAAGGTCGTATCTGTGTGGAGTGGTGCAATTCTATTTGTGAGGAGAATTTCCTGAACTTGATAAATATAAAGTAATATTTCTGGAAGAAATGTTTGTACCTCATACCTAAGTGGCAAAAGCCAGCAATCTTTTTTTTTTATCCCTTCTGTTCAAATAAATATGTGACATAATTAAGCAAACAAACAAACAAACAAGCAAACTCGGTGCTTGGTCCTTTCAGTCACGGTGAGGAAACGTTCTAATTTTAGGTATGCAATCAAAGATGCCAGTCTTTTTAAATAGAAAACGGCAGTTTTATTTTTGTGCCATTTTTGGCTTTCTTTCTCTAATACACTAACCAAGCTGAACTGAATAATCTCAAACAATAAAGCTGTGTGCCTTTAATTCTAAAACCTACCTCATAAAAATTAATTTGGATAATTCATCAACAGCGGGATCCTTACAGGCATGACCTATATGGCTGTTCCCCGCCCCTTTGTACAAAGTGACTGCCTATTCATTTCCAAGAGCAGTTTAAAATGTGGGCTTTCACCAACCCTAAACAGCTTGAGATCGGGTCACCTGAATGGCCGCATTTTTCAGTATAATTTTGCCTGAGAATGGAGATCTTTCACAGGGGCCTTTTTGCTGTCCGGCGCTCCAGGTATTCATGAACTGTCAGTGTGCATAAATGCTGCTCCTGTGACAGGCTGCATCCCTGAGATTCACTTTCACTTCTTCCATTCTGGAAGACAAAACGATTTACTAAGGTTTGCTGTCCTCCCAGCTATTTTGGCCGCAGTGAGAATTGTTATTACAAAATACATTTTTGCCTTATTTTATGCCACTCTTGTTTCCTTTGGAAGGAAAAAAAGCATGCATATAAATGTTACAAATAGGTAAAAATGAACACTGACTAATTAAATCAATGGCATCCTAAATATGCTACATACTTTTGTCTGATTGTGAATCTTAGGCATTTTTTCTCATTTGTCTCTATGTTTGTGAATGTGTTTATGTAGTATTTGTCTCTTTTAATTTTTTTTTGGAGGGATGGAGAAAACATAGAAATGGTAGAATAAAATGGTGGGCTGAGTGCTGTGCTAATTTCTAATAAAGAAATAAATAAGGTCATAAAATTTCATCTGAAAAATAATCTTGGAGTTCTTAAATATTCTTAAATGTAAGATTTAAAAAAATTCTTAAATATAGGAAATTTTAAAAGGTCGAGTATTCTGGATAATCTGTAACTAAAATATTTTCATTAATTTTAGATTCCTTTCAAATTTATAACTTGGGAATTCTAGGAACTGTAGTCCCAATATATCTGGCGATACTTCTTTTAAGTGAATAATAAAGTTGCTTGTCAACTTCCACATTAAAAAAGAAACAGGTGCTGAAAAGACAGAGAAACATCAATTACTTTAGTTTAAACTAGTTAGTGATGCCCAATGGATTGGGATGACCCATAATGTTTAACAATAAATGTTTTTTTTTTTAATTTACCTAATAGAGAACCCCATCTGGGACACTCTAATAGCCTGAATTTGTAGTGCAAACATTTGGGAACAAAATGCCTGGATTTCAGTGAACTATGTGTGGGTAAATTTTGTTTTCTTTAAAATGTAAGAGCTGAGGTTTTAAGAATCTCGAGCCATTTTTTTCCATTGGTTTCTTGGGAGGAGGACTTTAAGGATGGCAACAGGAACGTGATGGCTTTGTAAACCAAAGTGCTCTCATTTTCACTTTCAAGCCACCCCCCCCCCCATGAAAAAAAGGAGCTCAATAATGATCCTCTGTTTTTTCCCCCCAGTAATATTATGTCACAAGGTGATCTATAATGCCTTGGAAAGTCAAGAAATTTTGTTGACCCTTAAAACACTGCCCACCATGACTTAACAGTAAATGAAGACTCAAAGCAAAAATTACAAGAGCTTTAGTAAAACATTTATGGTACAGATTTTGTTTTGCTTTAATCCTTCAGCAATACTGTTAAGAAAAGAGCAATCAATGCAGAAAATGCACAAAGGTTCCTTTTTCTTTCTTTTCTTAAGCCATCATCTCTTCCCATAGCCTGTGCAATTTCACGAGCTTTTGATTTTATTTCACTATCAATTCACCCATGCAGGATTAGCAAACTATGTGCAGTCTGGACTTCAGCACAATTAAGAATAGCAAATGTTCTTCTGAGATCTCTATCCTTGTGCCTTAAACGCGCTGACCAAGAAAAAAAAAAGGGGGGGGGGAAGATGCTGCCTTTTATTTTTGTAATCAGTCTTCAGAATTACTAAAGAGTTAATACCTCTATAGATCACTCAATATATTGTTTTTGAACTTTTCCATGAACTGATGTGGGGGGATTTTAGCTTTCTTTGGTGATAATAGCTGACAGCTAGCTTTTTTTTTTTTTTTTGCTTTATATCACTTTCAAGCATCAAACATTGCTGAGAATGAGGGATGTGAAGGGAGTCCTTCTAAACGATTTTCTCCTTTAGTTTCAATCTACAGCTACTGATGGAAAGGAAAGCAGTTTGTGCATTTTCCCCAACTGATAACTAATAGCTGTAGGAGCCATTCAGTCTAATCCTGTCTTGGTTGATTTACAAGAAAATCTCACCGATTCCAGTGAGACCAGCAGCCTTTTTAGCAATGCACGGAAATAGGTTGCACTTCAAGGGAAACAGACTTTAATATTGATATTTTAATGACAAACATGGATTGTTTTAATGATAAAAAGGGAAATATGCTTACCATCAAAATTTCATGTGTTGCATTTATTAGAAAATATTTTGGGCCATGTTAGGTTTTTCACATTTTTGTTACAAGTCTGCTAATAAATTCTGGTGAATTATTTATTTATGTACTACTGCACTGATTTCCTGTTAAAAAATTCAAATAAAGCCTAAGCTTGCTTACCAAAATCAAAAGAGTAGGGAGGCGATTTGTGAGCAATCTAAAAATAAAAACAAAGAATATTTTGTTCTTCTACTAATGCATATTTGAAGGCATTTGTAATTAATAAAACTCTTAATCTTAATTCCTTTTTATTTAGAAAAGTAACACAATATCTTCTTAGTTAATAGAACACATCTTTAATATGCAGCCTCCTTTCAAAGGTAATAAAGGTAGCAACAGACCTCTTAAGTAGAAATTGAACAATGTAGAAAGGTGATTGGAGAAATAGAGAATGACAGAGAAAATTGCAGCACCAAAGAGGAACAACTTACATTTAATTTAATGTTGGGAACAAATAGCTGTAAAAAGCTCACGGAAGAGATGGATAATTCACTGAACTTAATAAGCTCAAAGAAAGGCAAAGCAAACCATTACAAAAACACACTAACTATTTTCAGATTGTTAAAGGCTCCCAGTCATGAATGTTACTTAATAATTGTTTTTCATCTGTTTGAATTCATTTTAAATCATATATATTCTAAAGTCCAAAGCAAGTTGCCAGTTTAACAGCTATAGTGGAGAGAACCAAAGCAGTGCTGTGAACAATCAGAGGGTAGATTGACAGAGGCTGTAATCTTGGAAGCCATAGAATTGTTAGATGTTTTCTTATGAGTTCATCGAGTGACTTCTCTTCTCAAAAGATGGAAATTCACCTGCAGATTTCTATCCTTTCTACTGTCACCTTCCTACCAACCTCTGGACTTTGCTTTTTTTTCAGTTTGGGAAATCCTTAAAAATAGCCAGAGATTAGTCACACAGTGAAAGAACAGAGGATCCAAAAACCCTTAAAATTTTCCAGTTCTCTCTCCTAGCAAACAGAGAACAAAATACAGAAGAGGTCTATGTGTTCCCTTCTACTGTTCCAAATGGGAAATGGCTTTTTACAAGCAATATATGGACAAAAATACCCCCAAGCATACGCACCCTCTATCAGGTGATGCTATTTGTACATTTGAGCCCAGCAATACTTATTTTGACTCAGTATAACTTATGTCAACATTAAGAAAACTAAGATCATGGCATCCAGCCCTCTCAATTCCTGGCAAATAGATGGGGAAGAAATGGAGATAGTGACAGATTTTATTTTCCTGGGCTCCAAGATC
>JANHJO010004470.1:384842-395966 GCA_032468235.1 Pseudoxyrhopus heterurus | reverse complement strand
CCTGCTCCTGCTGACTCATAGAGGGACCAGCTTCTGTTGGCATGCTGTCAGCAGCTGATTCCTCCCTTTGCTCCGACCTTAAAGGGACATGACTTACAAATAGGTTGACATGCCTTCTTATGGTATGGGAAAAGTAAAATACATGGTTACTTTCAAAGACATTATATAAGAAATGCTTTATTGTTAGTATGGAAGACTGTGATATTGAAACTCTAAAAATTATCATTGAATTATCTTATGAAAGGAACACACCTTAATCACTACTCACAGAGGAAGTTCCTGAGATTCAAATTTGTAGGATGTCCTCTACCAGTACATGCCCTTTCGTTAATTCTGCCATTGACTCCCAGAGTATTCATGAAGATAATTGGTGACCATAATCAACCACTTGATTTCCTGGGAAATACATGCATGTACTTTCGTGGATGGTTCTCTATTTTATGTCCTTTCTCCCTTGAGTAGGGGAAAGAAAGAAAGACGTTTGGCCATGATATTAATTTTTAAGAATCTGGGTTCCTGATTAATGTAGGGAAGAACCGTTTTTAGCTAGTGCACATCTTATAATACTTGGATTCCATTCTGGAGACAGAAAATGGCCTGATCTCATCAAAACAAAGAAAAGCGACCATCTAACAACTAATTGCATATATTCTTTGAATCAACCATCCATATCTCTTGACCTTTGACAGTCCTCAGAGACAAATGATAACTTGTACAAACTCAGTATCTTGAGCAAGGTTCCAGATCAGCAGCGCTAGAGGCAATGAAGTGATTGAATCAAAGACAATTGTCTCAAGGTAATAGCTTTTGAAATGTGCTCCAAGAAAGGGACATGTTGCTATCACACAATGTTGAACTTACTACAGCCAAGCAAGTGTCAGAAATAGAAGCACAGTCTGTAGGAAGACGTTTGGCATCACCCAGCCATAAACCATGCACAGACCTTTTATGTTCAAGCCGAATCTGACTTATTTTATGTGCAGAAAGTAATCCCAAACTAAAACTTGCCTAAAAAAGAATGTGCAAACAGGATGTCAGGCAAGCTGTCAGGATCTCCTGAGTAGAAGAGCTGAGTTTAGAGCATCAGATTTGAGAGCATCCTAGTATATTTTTGTCACCCTCATCTGGGCTGTACAGCCTCATTTTCCAGATGGATTAACACATGGATCAAACTAGCTACAAGATACAGAATAAACCTCCATTGGGAATTTATCTTATTTCTTTATAAAATTTATTTGCTGCCCATCTTGTATCCAATGACTCTGGGCAGCTTGCAACATAGAAACATTGAAAAACATAGAATTATCCATTGTAAAAAACAAAGCGGATAAAAAACATTAACATACAAAATCATGGATACAAGTTGGCACATGAATTGAAGCTCCTTCACTTAATGCATAACCATCTTGGCACTTTCACATCCCAAAGACTCTCCCGGGAGATATCTGTAAGACTGCTAAATCATTCCAAATAGTTATTTTCTGTAGAGTTCTCCTGCCAAAAGGGCTGTCCTCTCCCAGAAGAGCTCTAAACACTGCCTGAGGAATTAGTGAAAGCACTCACTTTCAGGTGTCTTGATTTTGCTTAAGAAAATGGACCTTTATAGTAAGTCCATTGGATTGGATTTGTAACAGCTCTTCAATCTGCATGTCTCTTTTTGTTGCTTTTCTTTGTATATTGGTTTAAGAGTATAGTATTGTGACCACTAGAAACTTTTCAGTGATATTGTAATATTAGGGGAGTGCTGCCACATGAAAAAAGAAGAAAAGTAGGGACCCAGGAAGATAATGACAATTTTTTTTCGTATTTCATGCATTAGTACAAGTCTAAAATTTTTGTGTTCTCAACTGGAACGTTTTATAATAACCATCCAAATAAGGTATTTAAATATTCTTGTATAATGCAGTAAGGAAAAATAGTGTTAACATAGTGTTTTTGCTGAAATGACTTCATTAAATTTGTTTTCCTAGTAACAGAAGAAAAACTTGAAAAGGGGGAGGAAGAGTTACCCGAGGAACCAAGCCCAAAGGGGGAATCTGTTGAAGACCCTACTCCACCCCAAGAGCTGCCGCCTCAGAAGCCAGATTCTGAGCTGCAATGCCCACCTCAAGAATTTGAACCCAAGAAGAAGCATAAAAACAGAGAAGAGTGGCTTCCACAAGAAAAGAAGAGGGACCTTGAAATGTACCCACCCCGGAAAGAAAACCAAGACCGTGGTTCAAGGAGAGAAACTGTGGAAAATAAGCGTCAGGAGGATGAGAGTAAAAGTAAGTTGATTGTATTTATGGCCTTACTGTCTAATTTATTTCTATAATTATGATTTAAATTTGTGTAAAGTGAACAGAAGTACATATATGATTCTTTTTTCTCTTTGCTACACTTTTCACAGCAATTATGTTAAAACGCATTCCTCGCTTCACTCCACCGGAAGTGATTGTAGGACTTTTAGCACCATATGTTCGTCTCTCCACTTCAAGTGTCCGGGTCATGAAGAACAAAGCTGGTCGGATGGGCTACACCTATGGTTTCATTGAACTCGACTCTCATGCTGTATGTTGACATTCTCCTTGCTTCATTTCCCTGCTTCATTCATTAACATTTAATATTAATGAAATATTAAGCTGTTATTTCTTTATGAGAGTCTATGTTCATTACAGTGTCCTATGTAATTATGAGTTTACATTTTTAAAATTTATTCCTCACGCTTCTGTATCCAAAGCTTTCAAACAGTGGCTACATTTGTACCTAACAATTAACTATGGTTTAGCATTGTAAGATTAAGCCTGTGCAACTTCAGGCTTGTACTTCCTTCTTTCCATTTTCTGAATCACAGTATTACACTCAAACTATTAACTGTAGTTTATTAAAATAAGCCTGCTTAGATGTAATAATAATTTCCTGAAAAGAAAATATTCAAATTCCTTCTTGTGTCTCTACTAGAGATGAAGGAGTAAAAAAAGCGCAAAGAATTATGGCTGAACTGCAACCACTGTGTAGGATAGCTTACTCAAATTGACGGGGTAGGCTTAATGCTATTGCTAACGCTTAGATATGATTGAATATCAATAAAGAAGAAAATGGCTTTGTTTGTACACTGCTTATGTCATGATTTACTGTAACATATGAACTCAGGTAGTGTAGAGTACACATAATGTAGGTTTGATTCAGTTTGATTCAACATTACAAGTTTTAAGATGCACTATGAGACTTTTTCTTATCACATATTTTGCTTCCTATCATGGGAAAGAGAAGCCTAATTTTTGTAACTATATATCCAGTACAGCTGTATCGGAGCCTAGTTTGTTGAATTCTTTAAAATGATTTATCTTCAATATTAGCTCTACTATAACTGATTTCAAACATTGCAGTAGGAATCCCAAAAGAGTCAGCTTCGCATAATGTTAATTCAGACAAATTCTCATTGTGTAGTATTTTATAATTGGAATTTAATATTAGAGGTTTATTTTTGTATTGGTATTACTTCATTCGGGATTAGAGAAAACATGTAAAAATTAGAGGGAAAACTGTGATCTGCTATTTTGGTGTCCATATAACTAATGTCATGAAAGCAAAGTTAAATTGGACATTTATAGTGATTCAGAATCCTGTTTGATTCTGGGCACCTCCGCCCCCTCTTGTGGCCTCAAGCCAATTGGCAGATACCTTTCCACAAAGCCAAAAGGCTAGGAGCAATTCTCACTTCCAGTGGTAGAGTGTTCCACAGGATTGGGCCCACAGCAGAAAAGGCTGTTCTTGACCTCACCTGCTAGAATTCCTTAGCAGACAGGGTCCATAGCAGGCCTCTTCAGCTGGTGCGAGAGAGGCAGGCTAGTCCCCTTGGAGTGAGACGGCTCATTTGGGCCCATACCATATAAGGCTTTAAAGGTAGTAGCTAACACCTTGAATTGGACCCAGAAACAAACCGGCAGCTCATGTAACAGCAATGGCATATGTGCCATCCTAGGAGCCTCCAGAACTGTGTGCACTGGTGCAGAATGCAGGAATGTAGTTCCTGAATATTCTTCAAGGGTAGCCCCATGCAGAATGCATTAGAATAAGCTAACCAACAGATGACTAGGACATGATTGAACATATGCAGGGCCTCATGATCCACTTAAGAGCACAACTGTACCGGTTGTGCCCTTAAGTGGATCATGAGGCCCTGCATAAGTTATGAAAAGGCTTTCCAGCCATGACTGCCACTTGGTCTTTGAGCATGAGTTGCAAGTCCAGGAGAACCCCCAGGTTGTGCACCAGGTTTGTCTGGGGTAGTGCAACCCCATCCAGAATTAAAAATGATAAAACAACCGGATTTTGAGGTCCCCTGAACCCACAACCACTCTGTCATGCCAGGCTTCAGCTGAAACCTTTTGTCCCCATCCAGATCCCTACTTTTTGCTTATTCTTGGATTCTTTTCATTACAGGAGGCACGCCGGTTAGTGAAAGTTTTACAAGACCTAGATCCACCAATCAGCATTGATGGCCGTGCTGTGGATGTAAACCTAGCTACAGGAAAGAGGAGGTAATAGGGATATCATTAAAACATTTATTGATATGATTACATTTTGTGAATTTTGTCATTTTGATAGATATTTTAATATGCAAACAAAGAAAGCTTAGGAATCAAGTTTTCATAAATTAGCATACTTGCATTACGATTTTGCGTAACTGAATGTCCTTATCAAGTGGTGTTATGTTTAAACCATAATATCTCTCTTAATAAATTGTTATGAGCATACTGTACATCACATTTAAGCTATTTTGAGAGTAAATTTAACAGAGTAGCTTGAATGAAAAATTAGATATACCTCTAATAGCAATATTATTTTGTTCATGGATGTTTTGTGTCAATATATCCTCTGTAGCAAAGTCAAAAAGTTGATCTGAACTTTCTGGGTAAATTTATAATACTGACAATGATTTCTGACTTTGGATGATGTAATAACATTAATTTAAATTAAAATGTTAAAATCAAGACATATCGGATTAATTGTTGAGCTAATGTCTGTATGGAAGATTTGTAAGGTCAGGATTTTAAATTTTGTGCACTGAGCTGTGATTCTGATTCAAAAACAATGCTTCACTATACAGTATTTTCATTCAGCTTATTAATAGTTCAACAGGTCTAATGAAATTGCGAGAGTTTTTGTGAAGAATACTTAGCTAACTGCATGTAGTTAGCTAAACTGATTTGATGATTGTCTTGTCTCTGTTGCTAGAAATGAATATGGAGATCAAGGCGATATTTCTCGTTTCAACCAGGTAATGCTTGTAATTTATGGCAGCACTTGAAGAAAATTGGGTGCTGCCATCCAGCATTTCAAATGTTTAGTTGCCTAAACTTATTTTTATATTTAATTTATAACAGTGAGTGTAACCAGAAAAAAATGTGCAACATCTATTAACTTCACAGTTGATTCCCTTTCAAACTCAGAAGTTAAAATGTTATATACACACCCACTGGCTAACATGTGCATGTGTTTAAATTATAAAAAATAAAAGTGTATAGATAGAAATATTTTCCAAAATTTAAGAAAAATGGCTATATCCTAAGTTCTAATAAGATTCCAAGGTTAACAGTGATAAATCTAGGATAGATGTACCATTACCATGATATGCCATTACAATACACTCTGATCTATGATTTCAAGTTTCCATTCTTCTTACTATCTTTATAAAGGAGCAGGAATTCCTTGCTTTTTGCAAATATGGGAAAACTAGACTTTTCTAGGAATTACAATCAGGCATTCTGTGAATGAGCGCATTGATTTCAACAGATGTATTTTTCTGTGTCAGATAATATTTTATTAGGTCTTATCACTTGGTATGTGCAAATTTGTGTTTTATAATTCTTATTTTAAAATCCTATTTGTATTTCAGGGCAAACGAGGCATGAATGACAGAAGGGGCACTGACACACAGAAACGAAAATCAGAGTGTAGGTTGTCTTTTAATCTGATTGTACTATAAAATATTTTTCTTATTTCTTAACCAATTTTATGTAGTCACCCAACTCACCAAAGTGACTTTGGGCAGCACACAACAATAAATAAAATATAAAGTATAAAAATAGCAAATCCAAATATAAAAAACATAGTAATAAATATCCTAAAAACCCAAAATGCAACCATAAATGAGAATAGAATAGAAAATGGACTTCAATTTTCTTGAAAGAATCATCTTATAGTATCTTTTCATATTTTGGAATTTTTTGATAGCTCACTTAAAATCAGAACCTCTTTTTCTTTTAAGGTTGACCAATATATCTTAAGTAGCAGGTGTTAGGGGTAAAGGGCAAGAAATTATAATTTTAATAATTTAAAATATATAAAATATATTAATTACCTTATGTACCTTTGAGACCTTATATCTCATTAACCAGAATATATTAGATTATATATTTTTTATTTATTTATATCTGTTCTATTTACCTGTCTATTTATTAACTGCTACAATCCCCAGATCGGCAGGTATAAGTTGTACCAATTGCCCTTATATGTTTTACATCTTTCAGCTTCTTCTGATATGTCTACATTCATTTATGATCCAGATACTGGAAATTATTTTGATCCCATAAGTGGAGTGTACTATGATTCCAATACTCAGGTGAGATTGTAGCATAAATGAGTTCCTTTTCTCTCTTTATTATTATGAAATGTTCTTTTTTTAAAAAAAAAATCCTTTTATTTCTTATGCAGAGAGAAATACCAATGGGTCAGGAAGCATCACCACCACCATCTAGTATGAGGCATTATAAAAGCCAAGAAAGGACAAGTGAAAGAGATGAGCCATCTAGTAGAGATAATAGAGAGAGAAGAGAAAGACACAGAAATAAATCAGCCAAGGTAGTTATTGGTCATGAGAACATTGTTATGAATTATGTAACCTACATATTTAAAGAATAAAATGCTGTAAGTGAAAAAGGATTAGAATTCTATTCAACCAATATGGATGAATAACAGGCTTACCCAGCTTGCCTTTTTTCTTGGAAATAAAATAGCCAAGTACAAAAAAATATTGTTTTTATATCTGTCCTTGTAAGTAGAAACAATGGAGAGAACGAGAAGCAAAAATACTTATGTAAGCAATGGAATTGTAAACAAGTTTTTAATTGTCGCTTAATGTTTCAGAATGAGCATCAAGAGGATAAATTTTCTGCAGAAGATGTCTTTAAAAAGCCACTACCTCCAATATTGAAAAAAGAAGAAAGTACTCCGCCAGTAAGAAGAATTTATTACTTAACTATTGCAATAATTTATCTTAAAAATTAATTTTATCTAAGTTTTAAAAAGTATGCTTCTGATAATATTCTACACATATTTCTTTAAGTATGTTGTTCATTCCATCATGCTTTTGGATAGAGCTAAGAGTCTCAGGAGAGCTGGCTTTTAGTATGTTCTGGGTGTGGTGAAGTGACACTTTTGTACACTTTATAGCTATTTTACAGGCTGGTTTATGGCAGAGCACATCTGAAGCAAAATCTTTTAGAAAGCAAGAAAAATCTTTGCATTTTTCAAGAGATTTCTCTCTAAAGCTATAAGCCCTTTAGAAAGTAGGCCTTTTGTACTTTGTCTGAATTTTCCATTTTTTTCCTTGTAATAGTAGAATGGTCAGAAGGTACAGATGTGATGAAAGACCCATCTATTTTATGTAGTGATATGGGGAACCCTTGAGTTATTGTTTTCTATAGATGGACTCTCACTTAGAGTTTATTCCTGAGGTACTAAATGTAAAGTATGGGTCATCTCTCATCTCAGACAGACCTCTAATAGAATTTAAGAAAAATAAGCAAGGAAGAATGGTGACTTAATTTAATATGGTTGTCCATTTAGGCCTATTTTTTTGTATTGGTTGTTGAATTTTGGTTGTGCTTGCAGTCCATGACTTACAGCAGATTCAATATATTTAAGGCATAAGAGACACTGGAGATAGTACACAAGTAACTGGATCTAGCCTGTGGCTATTATACCTGGGCTGTAAAAATCCAAATGGTCACTAGATATAGTTTTGTATTTTTTGTATGTCATTTCCAGATGATCACCTATGTTTTGCAGCTCATATACAGTAGCCTTCATCTAGCCTAGTCTTTTAGTAAAAGAAGAGCTTCCTTCTTCCATTCAGTTTATATAGCTTAACAATGTTTCTGCATGTTACTGAAGAAGGGAGTTGCCTTTTATTTTTGTAATCTAAATCTATTCAGTATTATACAGTACTTTAGGCAATTTGATGTTGACTAAGGTGAAATAAGATAAAGTAGAAATTATTAAAATATGTTCCCTTTAAATAACCCATAAATAAGGAAAAAACATTAGTATAGTCTTCACACAAGTCACAATGAAATTTCAGCTTGAATGGTGTTCAGCTTTGAGAGAGATACGGGTAAATTTGAGAACAAACAGGTAAAGGGATAAATTTTGAAGACTAATGAATAGGAAGGATCTGGGTTTAAATTTTAGTAGTATGTTAACATGGCTCCCACTGGGTAATTGCATAGCTAGTATATTAAGATGTAAATGGTAAATAATGGTAATATTGCAGGTTTATTTGTAACTCTATTATTGCATTGCTTCATTTAAAATCTAACTTTTATATTTTAAAAATTATTCCATTTGTTTTGGTATAATTACATAATCACTTCCGATTTCAAGTCATTTACATTATAACTACATCCAGATAGTAGAGAAATACTATTGGATTAGTGCATGGTAAAGTAGGATTTGGATTTGGATCTGCTTTCTGATGTATAATTTTATTTATTACTCTATATAATACATTAATTATATGCTCAGACTGAAGCATATTATCCTTAATGTCTTATTGGTCATTTGAGGCATCCAAACATAGTGACTGGATTTGCTTCAGTTCTGCATGTGGATCTCTTTCTTTTATCCATTTTCTACAGCCAAAGGTGGTGAATCCTCTGATAGGGCTTTTGGGAGAATATGGTGGAGATAGTGACAACGAGGAAGAAGAGGAGGAAGAGCCACAGCCACAGCCACAGCCATCACGGCCAGTAATCCAGCAAGAGGAACGGCCCCAAAAGGTTGAAAGCGATGAAGATAAGCTGACAGACTGGAATAAGTTAGCATGTTTACTTTGTCGGAGGCAGTTTCCAAATAAAGAGGTTCTGATTAAACATCAACAATTATCCAACCTTCACAAAGTAAGAAAGGAAGCAATATATTCTGAGAGCTTCTGTTGTATATTTAGTAATTTTGTTTTAGTTGGCAATTTAGACAGAAATACAACCAGAAATTAATAGGGTTTTCAGATTAAGTATATCAGTTTTGAGTTCTAAACCATATTAGTGTGCAAACATAGTGAAGTCACCTACCCAAACACCTGCAGTTGAAAATTAATAGGTTGGATTGTTTCTTCTAGTTAATTCATTTAGGATGTGGCTTTGATAACTGAGCAAAAATTGGGATTGCCATAGGAACATGTAGAATCTTCAGTAAAAAAAAGCTGTGTTATTCACAATTGAGGATATTTCTTACTATGTCAACTAAAAAAAATTAAGCAATGTAAACTGTCTCCTGCACACAAGATTTAGAATGACTGGGAAAATGGACTTGCCATAAGAATTGTTTTCTTAGTAGTAGAAATAGATATTACTGTACTTCAAAGTGGAGCATTAAATGATTACTGGAAACTGGAAAAAAATGAAGTTTCATGTTTCACAAGTGCTTCCTTCATATGTAGTATGTACACCTTGACTTGCTAAATCTAATCAAAATTGCTTCTTACTGTTTTCAGTATTAAGTGACAAAATATTAAAGTATGACAAAGAATTAGATCTCTATTTTTCTAAATCTTGAGCTTAACTTTGATTTAAAGCAAACTGTGATTGTTGCTGATCACAATACAGATGTATTAAATCTATGGTAATATTTGAAAGAAGAGGAAGCATGTGAGGTTTTAAGAAAGATCAAAGTAGTTTAGATGGAAATATGTGTGGCTCTTATCAGAGAATCTCAAAGAGCTGATTTTGATTTCTTCCAGTAGAACATTCATATAATTCAATTAATTAAAATTAACAGTTAAATACAAAGAGAGAACACTAAGATCTCTTCTTGAAAGAAAAATGTGACTGCTTTAATGAGTACCTTGATATAAATTTCCTCTTATTGTGCTATGAATTCTGTAGAATTTTGGTAGCCTTTGGTATTACAATTTACTCTGGGGTTTCCATTATTCTCAAATATTTATTGCTAATTCTAATGCTGACATATTAAGGATTTGCTTTTTCTTACAGCAAAACTTAGAGATTCACTGGAAAATAAAACGATCAGAGCAAGAACTGGCATATTTGGAGAAGCGAGAGCGAGAGGTGACTAAAAGACTTATTTTTGTCTTGTATCTGCTGCAATATGGCTTGAGGAAACAGGGTTTTTATAAATGAACAAAACACTAAATCAATGTGTGTCCCATCCGTTGGATATATTCATGTCCTTAGATTCAGGCAGGAACACCCACTGTGTAAATCCAAAATAATGCTTTTACTTCTACAGTGAGAAAAGTAAGGTCCTGCACTTAGGCAGAAAAAACCAAATGCACAGGTACAGAATACATGGTACCTGGCTCAAACAGTAGTGAGAAGGAATTTGGTATCCTAGTGGACCACCACTTAAATATGAACCAATAGTGTGCAGCTGCCAAAAAAGCCACTTCAATCCTGGGCTGCATCAAGATCATGAGGAATGATAGTACTGCTTTATATTGCACTAATGAAACCACACTTGGAATACTGCTTCCAGTTCTGGTCGCCATGATACAAAAAAGATGATGCTGAGATCCTAGAGAGAGTGTAGAGTAGAGGAACAAAGATGATAAGGGCTAAACAATATGATGAACAGTTAAGGGAACTAGGCATGTCTAGTCTATCAAAGAGGAGGATTAGGGGTGATATAGAATAGAATAGAATAACAGTTGGAAGGAACCTTAGAGGTCTTCTAGTCCAACCCCTTGCTTACCATTTCAGACAAATGGTTATCCAGTCTCTTCTTAAAAACCAGTGTTGGAGCATTCACAACTTCTGGAGGCAAGTTGTTCCATGATTAATTGTTCTGTCAGGAAATTTCTCCTTAGTTCTAGGTTGCTTCTCTCCTTGATTCGTTTCTACC
>JANHJO010004470.1:366242-380973 GCA_032468235.1 Pseudoxyrhopus heterurus | reverse complement strand
TCCATGATTAATTGTTCTGTCAGGAAATTTCTCCTTAGTTCTAGGTTGCTTCTCTCCTTGATTCGTTTCTACCTATTGCTTCTTGTCCTGCCTTCAGGTGCTTTGGAGAATAACTTGCTCCCTGTTCTTTGTGGCAGCCCCTGAGATATCAGAACAATGCTATCATGTCACCCCTAGACCTTCTTTTCATTAAAGAATAGCTGTCTTCCAGTATTTTAGGGGCTGTCACAGAAGACGGGGTCAACTTATTTTCCAAAGCACCCTGAAGGCAGGATAAGAAGTAATGGATGAAAACTTATTAAAGAGTGATTTGACCTGGAACTAAGGAGAATTTTTCTTACAATGAGAACAGTTAATCAGTGGAACAGCTTTCCTCCCAGAGTTGTAGTACACTATTGCTGGAGGTCTTCAAGAAAAGGTTGGACAACCATTTGTCTGGGATGGAATAAGGTCTTGTGCCACGGGCAGGGAATTAGACTAGAAAACCTCCAACATTCCTTCCAGCCCTATGTTTCTATGACTGCAGATTTTCTTTCTTGGTTTAGATTAGCTGGGCATGCATGGGCTTTCTGTTAAGGCTCCCTACCAGGGAGGGAGGGAACATCAGTAAAAGCATTTTTAGTAATTCTGTTTTCTAATAAAAAGGGAAAATATAAAGAAAAGGGAAATGACCGAAGAGAGAGATGTGAGCAACGAGCATCTCCAGAGAGAAAACGGCCAAAATACTTCAGAAATTCTGACAGGTATTGATTGACACAGCCTCATGAAATAAGTCCTTGCAGCTGCTTCTATGTCTTTTTAAATGGCATGAGACTGTGATAAAATCAGTATTTGAAATTAATATATTTTACAATTATATAATTTAAGTACTGGGATTGTTTTTGTGATGAATTATAGCCCTGCTTTGGGATTTTAATGATAAAATAGGATATATGTTTTTAAAACAACTAAAGCTCAAAAGTATATTACAATGTTATTTTTAATGTGTTATTTTATTTTAAAAATGAAAATATAACATTGAAAGAAAATTGCTTGATTTGTGTAATTACTACTTAGCCTTCTTAGTTATTGGGATTTTTGCAGTGATGCAAAAGTTAGCTTGACCCAATATAACACATGTAATGTAAGAAAGAAAGTGCATACACAGAATTATTTAACATGTTACTGTCCTCAGGTCCGGCCTTGGACGTTTGAGAGTTACTTCTTAAGCATTAAGATTCTCTTATATTGGTTATGTAAATTTAAAATACACTGGATTACAGATGCATGTCTGTATTTGGCAAATGCCTATGCTGAAAGAAAAATATAAGTACACCTGACAGCCTGGCTCCTAAGATTCTAGTTAACCTATAAGTATGTATACAAAATGTACTGTGCATTGCTTAAAATGTCCCCACATGTATTTGTTTGCAGTGAGCATAAGTCCACAGATAAAGGAAGAATGGAGAGCAATAACAAAGGAAGCCGAATGATGCAGGCTATGGGCTGGAAGGAAGGCTCGGGGCTAGGGCGCAATGAACAAGGCATGACCTCACCAGTAGAGGTAAATTTCCTGTCTTTACAAATGAATGTTTACTGAAAAGGCAGCATCTAGATCAAGGCTGTCAAACTCGTGGCCAGATGCGTCATGTGCTGGCCACGCCCATGCCCGGTTTAGCAAAGGGGGGAAAAGTCCCGATACATCACATGACACCGCCGTGATGACGTGAGTTTGACACCCCTGATCTAGATGACCTTGGCTTTTCTCAAAGAACGAAGTAATGTTATATCCAGCTAGTATTTGAACTGGAGATTACTATAAAATTCCATGTTGAGAAACCAAGCTTGGAAGTTGGAAAAACATCATAGGAGGAGTAATCGTCAAACTGCTTCTGTATTATTGTCAAGAAGACTGCATGGATAAATCCATGTAGACACCAGTAATCAAGAATCACTTGAAAAATTACTTGATCTCTTTATTTGCAATGTTTGAGAGTCTTCACTGAAAAGCCACACTATACAGAATAATATCAGTCTGAATAGTTTAATAGTACTACTTGAATATTTAAAAAAAAAGGAGAGAGCAGGAATGCTTCAAAAAAGATACAATTTGGGTGCATGGTCCAAAAATAATCTGTTTCTATCATGATAAAATTATTACTTGAAGTATGCAGTTAGAAAGTGGAAGCAGAAAAAGTTATTTTTCATAATCTGAGCACATGAGATATAATCTCACTGCCTCATTTCCTGAAAGGATATTGAACTCAATGGATTTGTATGCAACTGGTCCCATGTAATTAGTTAAGGCATGATTATCTCAAGGATTTTTTCCCCCTACTTCTTCCTGGTCACTGAAGTCAGGAAGCGAGTTTTCTTTTCTTTACATGAAATCCACCATAATTGCAGCATCCAAGATATTGCCCAACTGGAAGTTGATCTGGTACCATTTACTGTAGCAACTTCCTGTCTAGAAAATATCTCATCTAGCTGACTCGGACTGATGGCTCTGGGGTTTCTGGCCTGTTTGTTTTAATAAGAATAGCTACCTTGAAGGGAAAGAGTAGATATGTTGAAATCTGGGTGAAGAGCAGGCACTAAATTGATCTTGCATGTCAGAAATAAACTCTAGAATGAAATAAGCATAATATCATTATAAGTTAAAATTCTTCTCTCTTGCAGATAAGTAGCAAGGGAAGTAATACTTTATTTCTTTTAGTAAATAATTATAAATAATTAAAAGAGATTGAAATATTATTTAAAAACCCATTTCTTCTCTGGCAATAAAAGCATAATTGTTTCAATGAGATTTATGTATCTTTTTTCAGGCAGAAAATCGGAAGAAGGGAGCAGGCTTAGGAACCCAAGGCAGGCCCAGTAGAAGGCAATCTAATGAAACGTATCGAGATGCAGTGCGGAGAGTCATGTTTGCCCGCTACAAGGAACTTGAATAAATGTGGAAAGAAATCACACCAAACATCTTGTATCTTCCAGTCCCTTCTTTGTGTTCTTTTTGTAATTTTTTTCTTTTTTGCTGCTGAAGTGTGTTTTGTTTTTTGTTTTTGAAATAAAATGGAAAAAACCATTTCTTTGTGGCTTCTTTTCACACGCCATATGTTTTATATTTTGCTATCTCCCTCAATCGTACATTTGGTTGGAAAAATACCTATAGCTATACATTTCTTTGTGGGATCCATCAGGACTCTGCTCTCTCTGCTGCTATTTAACTTCTACATGAAACTGCTGGATGAGGCCCTCCATCTGCATGGAGTTTATGCACTGATGATACTCAGCTAAACTACCCCTGGTCAACCAAATAAAGCTGTCAATATACCTTCCGACTTTCTAGAAGCTGGAAGTGAAAAAACAAGTTTAAGCTTAAACCTAGCAAGACTAAATAGCTATGAATTTTAGATCTTCTGGATCTCGAGATCTTCCATCTTTAGTTTTAGATATATTCCTCCAGACAAAATTGTTGTGCAATTTGGAGGAGGGGGTGCACTCAGCCCCTCCTTAAGGAAAAGCTGTGGCCAATAGGGGCCTTTGCAAAAATCAGTCTTGTGCATTAATTGTGGCTATTTATAGATCACAAACCTTAGACATTCATACCTTGGTCAGCTTCTTGAACTTTTATAATGTGCTGTCCTTGAAAACATTTGGTAGCTACAATTGGTTCCCACAATAGTTATAATGAATCACAATACACTCACGTAATACCTCTATTTTGTAAACTGGTTCCCTATTGTCTTCTGGGTGCAATTCAAGGTGCTGTCTACAACCTATAAAGTTTTTTATGACATGGCCAGGTTATTTTGGGGACTGCATATCTAAAATTATTTCTTCCCATTCAACAAAATTCAGGAGGGTTGGCATACTCCAGATCCAATGTCATTTTGTAGGTCTCAGAAAATGCGACTTCTATCATGATGGATTACTAGTTCTGAGATTTGGATGGTCCCAATCCTATTGGCCTAGTGTATTTTCACCATTGAAAATTTGGCTCCTCATCCAGGCATTGGGCAAGGGCATTGGATTAGCTCATTTTACAATGGTTGAGAATGTAAATATGATTGTAGTTTGTCTTTGATCTTATTTTGGCTTTATTGTTTTATTTTGGTATGTTATTTTTGTTCTTCACATTTGCTATTACTCAAGAGTTATATTTATTAGTTGAACTGCTATGTACAATGAGTAAGAGAACTTCATGAATCACTACAGGTAGTCCTTAACTTACAATAGTTCATTTAGTGACTGTTCAAAGTTACAACAGCACTGAAAAAAGTGACTTAGGGCCATTTTTCCCACTTAAGATCTTTGTAGCATCCCCATGATCATGTGATCAAAATTCAGATGCTTGGCAACTGATTCAGATTTATGACAGTTGGTGTCCCATGGTCATGTGATCACTTTTTCAAGCTTGACAAAATGGGGAAGCCAGATTCACTTAACAATCGTGTTATTAATTTACCAACTGCACTGATTCACTTAACAACTGTGGCAACTAAAGTCATAAAATGGGACAAAACTCAAATGTCTTAGCAGAAATTTTTTGGGCTCAACTGTGGTCGTAAGTTGAGGACTAACTGTATTGGTTCAGATTGCCCTTTCATAGTTTTTATTTAAAGCACTCATTTTTGCGATGTACTTCAGTAGTGCCATTTCTAAGAAGCATAGAACGGGGTTAACTCAGTTTTTCAGACTTTTTAAAAAAAGTTTCTGCACCTGAGTTTAAGTATTAAAACCTCTAGTCATGCTCTATTCCTTATGATTACCGATTACCAATAGTAAAAACCAGTCATACTGAAGTCAGTTAAGTTTCTATGGGGTAACAAAAAAAAACGCTTGTGCCCATAAAGCAAAAATTTGCTACTCCACATTTTCACTAAAGCGAGGTTCCGTGAAACAGGCATCGAATAATAATGCGCGTGACTATAATAATAAAATCAATTTACAGCACAAGCCACTCAAACAGCGACAATCTGTCTCATGCTAGCACTGTACGCCTTTGTTTTACCATAAGAGCTTCTCGTATTACGTCGCCAACATTATGAAATGGCCGAGATTGCCAGCAAGATCAGCCTTAGAAGATGGAGGTCTGCCCGGCCTCTCTAACAAGGGACCGCAGAGATACTGAGACAGAATGAAAAGGCTAGGATTTAACCCGATGGAACAAAAGCAAACGCAAGACTAAGATCGCGATTGTTCTCGGGGGGTCTTCTTTCCTCATAACGCTCGTTTGGTGGGCTGGGAAAACAAAAGTACTACATCGCCCAGAATGCTTCGCGAAATGAACTATCGACGCTTGCGCACGCTGCTTGCTGGAAGCTTCTAAGAGTCGAGGGAGGAGGGTAGCAGGTGCTGAGAATTGTGGGTAGAAGACGGTGAGCTTGACGCGGGCGCCATTTTGTAGCCCTTGTGAGAAAGTGTGGCGCTTTTTGGTTGTAGTTTTGCGGCTGCTGCGGTGGCGGCGAGTCGTTATTCTCTTCACGGTGAGTACCGAACCTGAAGCTTATGACGTGAGAAAGGCTATTCAATACAAAGATTGTAAGGGATCCGTATTTGGCGTTTGACAAAACGATGGCGATAAATTTGCTCTTAAAAAGGCAATTGGGTTGTTAATTCTCTTTGGAGCTTTAAAAAAAGCCATTTCGGAGAAGCCCAAGGCGCTTAAAGGAGACCCGCGGTCCACTTTCTGCAGAGGGCGGATCCCGGTCGATCTGGTCAATAGGGATGAATCGTCGGTGGGGCGATTCGCCAGCTAGTTGGGCATATCTGCTTTCCGAGTCGCATATTTATCTTCCCAGTTACCAGTCTTTGTAGGTGCTTTCGTTTTATATTTTTGACAGAGGTTGGGGAGAATCAGCTACCATTAAATGCCCCCTGCACCTTGTGTTTCGCTGTTAATTTACTCAGTGTCTATTTTTACGCGAGCTTCTGCCCCTTAAATAGACTTTGAGCATATCTGGATTTGCTTTGTGTAGGCATTTTGTTTCATTGACTAAGCTTTTTTTTCTTCGTAGAGACGGCATAGGCTTAAAGTATGGACGGCCATGTTTAACTAGCATACTTGGTGTTTTAGGGGCGTTTTTTTCGTAGCAAGCTTTTGTAAAGAATTATGCATTGATTTTTTTTAACACATTTCTAGATTGATATTCTAATTAATCAAGAATTGAAGACAAGAGGATGGGTTCCGACAAACGGTATGTAATACTGATTTAAATGTTCAGATTATATTTTTAAGGCAAGTTGGTAAATAAAATTAGAACTTTATAGTTCAGTATTGTTTGATTTTTATTAAATTTCTTTGCCTCCCATCACACCACGAGGTGACTTTGGACAGATTATAGTGTTCTAATCCTTCAATACTCTAGCCTTATTCCAGGAGCTCAGTGTTAAATGCAGGAAGAGAAAAGCATAACCTATCCTATCTAATCCTATCTAATTTCTTCGTTCAGCAAGTAGTTTCCTTCATGAGTCCCATTGAAATGATGAGTGTTAACTCTTCCCAGTCTGAGCCCCTTATGTTTTTTTTTCTCAGATCATTGAGATAGGGAAGGGACAAAGTGTTTTTAATAAACCAAGAAATGAAAGCTTTTTATACTTTAGGGCCATATGTCACTGACTTCTGTGTCTCAAAAGGTAAAGAAAACAAATACTGTAACTGATAATCTGTACATTGGAGTAAATAAGATAACATGGTAATACTGTTATCATGGATGCATTTTTCATACCAGCTGAAATGCTGGGTAAGGATATATGTACAGATAGTCTTCAACTTACAACCACAATTGAGCCCAAAATTTCTGTTGCTACGACAGCTAAGTAAGTTTTGCCTCATTCTACGACCCTTCTTGCCATGGTTGTTAAGTGAATGACTACAATTATTAAGTTACTAACAAGTGAATCTGATTTCCCCATTGATGTTGCTTGTCAGAAGGTTGTCAAAGTAGATCATATGATCTGATTTAGGACACTGCTACTGTCATAAATACATGCCAGTTTCCTAGTGTCTGTATTTTAATTACATGACCATGGGGATGCTGCAATGGTCATAAATGTGAAAAATGGTTATACATCACTCAGTGCCATTATAACTTTGAATAGTCACTAAATGAATGGTTGTAAATTAAGGTCTACTGTAAATTACTTTGGGGTCACAGAAAATGATATAGTTTCACAGCCACATATTTAACAAAGAACTATGAGCCTATGAGAGCTTATAGGAATTATATGAAACTACTATAAAAGGATATGAACAAAACCATTTTAAGATTTTCTAGAATAATTTTGACTGTTCATTGCTATTTTGTCCAAATAATACTATTTCAATATATTAGACAAAATATTTGGAAATGAGTTCTGAGATATTCAGTGAAATATATCGCAAGTCTCATTTGGCATTTTATTTTTCAAATTTATTCACACAAGTTCCTGACACATGGCAGTTTAGAACACTAATACCTTTTGAGCACGATGGTTAATAAGTATGAGTAAAGCTTTTATATCACAGGTATTGATAAATGTATTTTAGGAAGGAAATGCCAACAAATGAGCTGATAATCTATGAAGAGTGCTTTTAACCATTTTGACTGTAGAAAAATTGGCCAAGGAAATAACTTTTTTGAGTATCTTAAAAATCCCATGCAAATTAATGAAATCAGTAATTAATACAAATAAAATCATTGTGATAAAAGCTATGGATAAAATAGATTCTTAAGCTGTTGTCTTATGGCTCATTTCTGATGCATATACTTGTACAATACGCACTATTTTCACATTTGGTAGTTTGAAAGCTAAACACTTCCTGCAAAATATAGTATATAATTATGCATTTGGCAATTTTCCTGAAAAAGTATATGACTTTTCTTGGCCCAGTATAAAAAAAATTAAAAGCAGTAGCAGTCTTCTTATTCTAAATCTAAATAATTCTCAATTTTAACATGTGCTTATCTTTTACTCATCCCCACCTCTTTTTTTGCATACCTTCAACCAATGACATGACAGTAAGAGGGCAATCTTGGCC
Organism: Pseudoxyrhopus heterurus; assembly: GCA_032468235.1. NCBI lineage: Eukaryota > Metazoa > Chordata > Lepidosauria > Squamata > Pseudoxyrhopus > Pseudoxyrhopus heterurus. The sequence goes on along the minus strand of JANHJO010004470.1, from coordinate 372,974 downwards.
TACTCTTTAATTTTGTGCTCTTATTAAAAAGGGACCCTGAAGAATGTCATGTCAGTTAGAGAAAGTCAAATCATACTGTTTCATTGTATCCTACAGGCCAAACATTTGCACCATGCATAATTTTATTCTGAGTTTGGAATAAACAAGAACAAGCTGTTCCAATTTTGAATATTTGCACATCCTTATTGAGTATTGGATGGATCATAAGGGTGTTTTTATGTATATGGTGTTAAATATGATCGATATATTCTTTCAATACCATTGCAGCTAAAGTTTTCTCAGTTTATTTTCCTTAGTTTGCAGTAAGAATGTCCAAATTTACCTCTCTGGACCATCCTGGTCCTGCAGTTCTGGGATTGATGTATTTGGTTGGAAACTCACTACTAAACTGGAAGCAGTTTCTGGTATTCTAAGTATGGTGTACTGAATGAAATAGGATATTTCATCCTGAATTAATTTGGAGCCAGATCATATCTGAATCATCATGAACCACTTCCAGTTCAGAGGATTAATTCATAGCAATTTCTGAACCATTTCTGGAATAAGAATGGTTCTATCCAGTGGAAAAACAGGTTTCAAAATTTTCTGGAATGTTCCACCATGAGTACAGTTACACTAATATATACAAGGTCACTATTTAATAACCTACAATTGCCTAAGTTCAATCATTTTCACCATTTCCTAGGGATTTACTGTGTTTCTTTGTTTTTAGGTGGTTTATAGTGTAGGATTTATTAAAGTTTTTGCCTTTACCATATAATTTTATTAAAAAAATACAACCGGTTAAGTTTCTTTTTTAAACTTTCATTTATTATGTAATAGCTTATTATGTAACTTTATGTATAATATCGTAAAGTACGTTTTTAAAAATAAGTATGGGGTTTTGAACATAACATTTTTTTAAACTAAAAGAAATTAAAAACATACATGCAGACACAATAAGTCCTAAATAGACAAATCAGAGTACGAATTAATGTAATATAAAAACTCCATTCTTCTGACCAAGATTCACAGGGTTTTTAGAAAAAAAGGAATGCATACAAAGTACTCTAAAAATGCCAAACATTTCCAACTACATGGTGATTTCCTTATATCCTATAGTACTGTTTGGCTATCTCTTTTTTATTATACAATCTTTGCATTGATGTTGCAATTTTCGAGTTGTTTGACTCTATAAATTCTGTGTTCAGTGTGAGTAGAACTGAAAGGAGTGGAAGATATGGATCTATTATAGACAGAGAAGATCGAGATGAACGGGACTCCAGAAGCCGTCGTCGGGATTCTGACTATAAAAGATCTAGTGAGGAGCGTAGAAACGACAGATACGATGATTACCGGGATTATGATGGCCGAGATTATGATGGTAGAGATTATGATGGTAGAGATTATGACAGCCCTGAGGTGAGATAGCTGATTACTATATTTTTGATTTTGGTTAAATAAATATGTAGTATTCTTTTGCTAAATTTATCAATTGTATATTTCCTGGGTGGATTTAACCAGAAAGCAGTGGAAGAAGAAAGCAGTGACAAAATTATCTCCTTGTTATCAAGTAGACTACACAGGCATGTTTCATGTAATCGCCAGCAATTATATTTGATTTCAGGGAGTCTTTTTGTATGGAAATGAGATTGTCAAAATTTTATATTTAAATTAATCATAGAAAATATTTACAGAACATTGTAGACTGAAACAATATTTTCTAATCTAATAATATTAGTCTGATTGTATGAATAATGTTACAATGACATTTAAATCTTCAATTTTTTAAATTAAACTTAATAGAGTTAATTTTGCATTACTATGTGACCAGTCTTATAATTGCTGGATTTACTTGACAGAGAGAACGTGAACGTGAGCGACGTAATAGTGATAAATCAGAAGATGGTTATCATTCTGATGGAGACTACGGAGAACATGATTATAGAAATGACATAAATGATGAAAAAGAAAGCAAGACCATCATGTTGCGTGGGCTCCCTATTACTGTTACAGACTATGATGTAAGTAACATTTTACTGTTAACTTAAACATTTTAATTTGCAGAATAATTCTTTCTTAAAGAGTCCGTACAGCACTGAAAGTGTCTTAATATTGTTTCATATTTCAGAAGTGAGTGTTTTAACAATTATTTAAAGTAGCTTGCATGCCTTCTATCCATTTGTTTTGCAGTTAGGAAGGATTCTTCTTCTCTCCTTCCCCAAACTGAAGACTTGCTGGTAGTTATTCCTCTGATTAAAGGGAAGAGTTTTGTTGAAATCCTTTGTGTGACTCCTATTATAGCCCCCCCCAATGATTTTCACAGGATTGCTCATTTTAGAAGTTTTTACTTTGGCAGCTGTGAATCAGAAGTTCAAAAGAAGACCACTGCGTCATAAATTCTGGAATGTATTTATTTGTATAGTTTATATGGTCAAAATCTAAAATCTCTGTTTTGAAATACCTTAGAAATTGGTGAACCTGTGATTCCTCCCCCCCTTCAGTTGTGTCCTGTTCTTGAACTGCCCATAGTATTGATGAAGTTTCTCAGAAGTCATTTGCCATTGCCAGTTTCCTATGATTGGAAAAAAATGACTGGCCCAAGGTCACACAATTGATTTCATGCTCAAGGTGGGACTAGAACTCACTGTCTCAAGGCTTCTAGTCTAGTTTCTTAATTACTATACTGAACTTGGTCAGTTAGTGTGGTTAGGATCTACATAAAAGGATTAAGTTTACATAGCTGAAGATTAGCACCTGTAACTTTCGAACCATATAACAATGACATAATAGATTTTATTTCCTAAGGATTTCTAGATTATTTTAGTTCTATTCTAAGTAACTTAGAATAATTATAGACTTTGGAAGTCATTTTAATACCAGACTGTTGTTTTCCTTCTTTGTAGTTTTGCTTAGTTTGTGAACACTAATGGTATTAAAATTACATATAGATACGAGAGATCATTGAATCCTGTGAAGGCCCTCGGCCTGCAGATGTGAGATTGATGAAGAGAAAGACAGGTGAGAGCATTAACCTTATTTTTTTGGCACAGCCTTCCTCTTCCCCAGGCCTAAAACATTTTCCAAAAGTCCCCTTCACCTGCAAGTACAAAACAAAATGAAAGGTTTGCCATGGATAAGGAATTTAGCCTTTTGAAAGGCTATAGGTAGTGGATGAAGCCTTCATTTTTTATATATATTTAAACATGTCGGTAAGTAACACCATAAATTTGATTCTTAAATCTTAGTAATCCATTGCATGGTTATCTATCTTGTTCAAGTAGCCTATTAATGCAGCTTGGTTTCCTTGCCATGGCAAAACAAGAAGCAAATTCAGAGTTGACGTCGCATTTATAAAACTGCTTTGTCATGAAGTAATGAAGCAGTTGGAGAGAGATTCACCTGTTTTAAAGGAACTGACTAACACAAGTATCCCGTCTATATCTGAATGCTGTCTCTAGGTGTAAGCCGTGGTTTCGCCTTCGTGGAGTTTTATCACTTTCAAGATGCTACCAGCTGGATGGAAGCCAATCAGGTTGCTTCACTCACAAAGTCTAGATAATTCCTGAACATGGAACAAGTCTGTACAGTTTTTAAAAAGGAATAAATAAAAAACTGAATGAAGGAGTGGTTTGATTTAAAAATCATAACTTCCTTAAAATGAAATGCTTTGTATATATTAAAATTTTTGTTAAAATTTCATACCATTGCCCCAAAATACAGTTGGATCATTTACCTTCTATAAAAAGTTTTCTATCTCAGTGTTTAAATTGATCGATCTTTGACTTATTTTTTAAAAACCTACCGTATCATGTATTGAACTAGAAAGACTTTTCTGATGTATGCTATCAACTATAAAACTAAATTTATAGATTATATAGAGTTAACTAACTAGAAGGACATTTTCAGTATGACTTAACAAGTAAGTAATGTTTCTAAAAGGCATTGGAGTGCTTTTAAAATGAGTATGAATAATCTAAATGAGAAACATAGAAACTATTAAGGAATTAAAAATATATTTCCAAGATATTGATATATTGGTATTTTAATTCAGCAGTTAATAGCAGAACTACTAATTTACTGCATTGCTGTCAAGCTAGAACTGTGCTTCTAGACCAAATTAAAAATATAAGGAGCAGAACTAGTTGTTTCATTATAAAATCTGAAAAAGATTTTAATATGAATTTTACTTCTATTTTTTTATTATTAAATGTTTGGACACTTTCCTTTAAGTTCATATCGTGGCCAACAATTAAGTTGAAGAAATAACCAATTGTTGCATGCAACAAGTGTTCTGTATGATATTTATGTAGCATGCAATTGTGGCCCATGAATGAATACCTGAACAAATTAGGGTAGCAAATTATGAAATCACAATTTTAATATATACAAAGCTGTGTCAATTTTCATCTTGAATCCTGTTTCAAATCCACTCCAACATAACCACGCTAGAGTTAGGGAAAAAATAGTTGAGCCTCCCTATTGGCCCTGTTGCTGTTAACTGTCAAACAAACATGATATATTGAAAATATGCCAACATATTTTGTTTGTGTGCATATTCCAGTTTTGGGCCATTTTCTTGTTTTCCTAGTGTAGCAATAAAAGATGAAATTTGCACCATAGGCCTGTTCGATCTTTTTAAGCTCTTACTATTAGAATTTGACTAACTGAAGTCAGCTTATTTTAAGATTAGATCATTGTTTCGTCAACATACACAACCCCTGGACACATTTAAAGGTGCATCTCTCTGAAGAGCTGTAAAGGACTTGCAGGATTTAGAGGGGATACAGGTTTTGGATATTCAAGAACAAAATTTACAATTCAGAAACTTGGCTTCTTTCTATACATTTAAATAGCTTATCCAGTACTCTGCTAAGTATGAAGGGGCACTCAAAGCAAAAAAAATCATTACTGTACTGGCAAAAATGTCAGTGGCAGTCTAATTTGGTTATTAAATATTAGGATATTGTATCTTTTCCTCCTATTCGCATGGTAGCTTTTTCATACAGCATGTTAGTCAGAAAATAGTTATGCTGAACATGTGTTCGGTACCTGAGTTTTAATTTAGCTTCTTAGAAGTATAAGGTCATCTTGACAAGAATTATTTTACTTTCAAGTGCACATCATGAAGAAAACAACTGAAAACAATTCATATGTTTTGAAGTTATAAAATTCTAGTGCTGGGGAAAGAAGTGAAGCAGTCACTTAATACTTTAAAGCAGTGTTTTGCTATGTCTTTAAGAATCTTGATCTCCTTAGAGACACTTCCTGGTTCCATGTCAGCACTTAGTTTTGGCAGCTTGATCAACCTTCCCTGATTCTGTTTGCTTTCACTGCACATCCCATTTTCTTACTGCCCATGTCCTGCAGGATTGGATGGGCAGAGTGTAGGAGGCGGTGGTTGGTTCTCTGCATCCTCCCCATATTTGTCCATTTAGTTCATGAGCACTGAATCCTCCGAAGTGTGCTCTACCATGGGAAAATCGACACATGTTCTGTGATACTGGAATAACTAAATGTGCTTTTTTTGCAGAAAAAACTGTTGGTTCAAGGGAAACAAATTGCAATGCATTACAGCAACCCCAGACCTAAATTTGAAGACTGGCTTTGTAACAAGGTATGGTAGTGTTTACAAAGGCATTTTTTAACACACACATATTCTTACTAATTGCCCATCTCCCTCAATATATTTTAACAAATTACATTGTAATTAGCCATTCTCATACTATTCACTTCTACTAACGGATAAAATACCTGAACTTCAGATAATATTAAAAAGCTTAGCATGAAGCAATTTATAAGAAGTGCTAAAAAGAAGTAAATAGCATTTAATAAAAACATGTATGTTAATGTGGAAATAGCCATCGTGGTCATTACTATTTTAAAATAATGAGAACTTCTCATTTAGAGTGAGGATGCTGTTGCTTCTGAATTTGAAATAACCAATTGCTCTCTTGTTTTTGTTCCTTTGCATAATGCTACTTAACCAATCAACTATTAAAACATTTATAAAGAAGAAAAAAAATCCATTGGAGTTGGGTGGCTTATACATTCAAATAAAAAAAATCTGAAATTGTAAACATATTTTTACATTTCTCACAACATCAATGGATGCAGTAGTTGAATATCCTATATTAGCCTGGAGAGCTTTCCTGCACAAAGACAAATCTAAAATAACCAATAGATTTCATTATAGCCCATGAGTGATGTTACAGTAAAAACACACTTCTCAGTGTATTGACTTGAAGTATCTTGATCTACATACTCACTCATAGCTTGTCTTCAGCACTCAAAAAGCAAACAAAGTAGTAGTAATTGACAATTTGAAAACTGCAGCAGATCTTAGTATCTATAATGCACATGTATTTGGGGATCTCAGTAAAAGAAATGACAAACAGGACAACTCATAAATTACTTTCTCCACAGTGGAGGAAAGAAGATAATTGCCTACAGGTAACCCCTACCTATCAATAGCTCGTTCATTAACTAATGGTGCAATGGTGTTTAAACAAATGATACTTTAAATTGGCTTTTGAAGTACCAGCCTTTCCAGTGCCCCCATGGTCATGTAATCACAATTCAGATACTTGTCATCTGGCTTACATTTCCTATAATTTTAGCATCCTGCAGTCATATTCGTGGTAGTGCAATGGTTAGAGTGCTTAGTGCTTAGTACAGTGCTTAGTACTTAGTACGTAGCTGCCAGCTGCCTGCAATTTAGCAGTTCAAATCTCACCAGGCTCAAGGTTGACT
>JANHJO010004470.1:329831-344905 GCA_032468235.1 Pseudoxyrhopus heterurus | reverse complement strand
ACGTCTTCGGACAGCGCTGGCTCTTTGGCTTTGAAACGGAGATGAGCACCGCCCCCTAGAGTCGGGAATGACTAGCATGTACGTGTGAGGGGAACTTTTACCTTTATACAAAATTATGATGTAAAATTTCAGAATTCTTGAAATGTTGATGGACCTAAATTTGATTTTTACTTTCTTCTTTTTTTAAAAAAAAAACTGGTAAAATCTTAGATGCCCTAGGGTCATATCAGAAAAAGGTCTTACCTACATGGTTCCCTTTATCTTTAGCAAATGATAAATATGAATGAGGGCAAATATATATCTCCCATGATAATGTTACAGGATCCAATCTGGATTGATCACCGGGACCAGTGATTTAGTCTTCCGAGCTTTTAGATCCATCCTCAGGGAACTTCTGACTCAACAGAATGTTCTGGGCTTCGGCAGGGGTCTAAAAGCTCGGAAGACTAAACCTCTGGTCCTGGTGATCAACCAAGATTGGATCCTGCAAATGACAAATACACTGGAGAAAGACACTAATTATACAAATATGTGTTAAAGCTCTTGGAAATTGAAGTCTAAAATGTAAAGAGGGCATATGATTGGGAAAGACTGCTGTACAAAGACCTCCTCTTTATTGATTCAGCTGACAACCACAAGGCACATAATAACACATGGCAGAGCATATATGAATGAAATTCCCTTGCAATAATCCATACTGATAGATGTAATTACTCAAATTAAGCCAAACCAATTTTCTTCATGGAAAAAAGTGATCTTTGACCACATTTTTGTAATATACACATCAATCAACGAACTTCTAAAACATGAAAGTATGGAAAAGGGCTGTCACTGACGTTAAGCAAGCCTCTGATTTCATCTGGCATCCAGAGTTTCTTAAACTGCTATTAAAGAGTTTAAAACATATGACCTCATTAAAAAACTGTACACAGATTCATCATAGCGTATCTGCTCGGAACAAATAAACTTAGAAACTTCAAACAAGCAAAGGTATAAACTAAAAGTTAAAAGTGTTCTCAATTCAAAACTCATTAATAAACACAGCAGTAAATTTCCACCCATTCTGGGCAAGTCACCCAAGTAAACCCAAGGAGTTGATTCATGGAGGGCTGCCAAACATATACAGTCACCTATAAAATAGAAACTACCAATGTGTTACTAGTATTTGGCATAACTTGTAATTATATTGGCACTGCAAAGAAGCTTAGTGAAAACCAATTATGATTTCCCCAAAGCATCCTTTGGGTGCAAATCTCAGCAAAGTAAAATTACAGTATAAAGGCAAAGAGGCTGAACACATCGTAAATGACGCATACCTGGATCTCATAATTAATACTTCAGAGAACTTTCAGAGTCCCAGAGAAGAACATTCAGTGATGTATTCTGTTTTGCTTGTTTATAATTTTTTTTTGTTTATAAAATATTTTGGTTTATAAAACATTCCACAATTTTATTGGGAGGCTGCCACAAAGAAGAGGGGGTCAACTTATTTTCCAAAGCACTAGAGGGCAGGACAAGAAACAAAGGATTTTAATCAAGGAGAGAAGCAATCTTGAATTCAGGAGAAACTTCCTAACAGTGAGGACAATTAACCAGTGGAACAGTTTGTCTTCAGAAGTTGTAGGTAGGGGCTTCATCACTGGAGGTTTTTAAAAAGGTTGTCTGAAATGGTATAGGGTCTCCTGCTTGAGCAAGGGATTGGACTAGAAGATCTCCAAGGTCCCTTCCAGTTGTATACTGACAAAAAAACACCCCCCAACTTATACCAATATCACATTTCCATGTATAGACATAGATATGTATTTTAAAAAAGGACTTTATTGTGGGGAACAAAAAAGAACACATACAAGCAAACAAACAAAAAGTATTTTATTTTCTTCAGATTTCTTAGCTATTTAACAAAGAATAAAGCACCTTCAAGACTAATTGTAACTTTTGCTATTTAAGAGCTCCAACAATCATAAGTACTAAGCCAAAAAAATAAAGATAGATATTTCTCTTTGCCTTGCATGCAACTGTCCGAATTTTTCACATTCTGGCCATTGTTTCAATCAAAATACTGTAGTCCACTCCCTTGGACAGTCCTCAAAGATCAAACATTTAATTCAACTTAACTAACCCTGGCTACAACTATAAATCATATAGAAATCACAGATGAAGAGTTAGAAACAATCATCCACAATAGAAATAATGAATCAAATCAATGTAAATAGTATTTGCATTCTTACAGTTCCTGGCTCAGAACTATCACATGACAACAATGAAATGCAGTCTTGGTTTGATCATGGCGATATCCAGATGACTTTTTAAAAACAAATATAATCAAGTATCCCGCAGGTTTGACAGGAAATTTTTAGCTAATCGTAATAAACATTTCTTGTTTATTCAGTAGGATCTATATTTAGGAGATCATACATGCCTGAGTTAAAACCAATTCATTAACTATATCTAGAGTTTTATCTAAACTCTATATCGATACCTAGAATTTAGACTATATTAAGTCTGAAAGGACAAAGAGGTAAGTTTATTATAGACACTACACATTCCAAGAGAAAGTCTACATATGTATAATATATGTGGGTATATGAATAATTTTGTATGTATGTATGTATGCATTTTGTCATGTTTATGTAGTGTATATTGGAGGTGGTGACCCTTTGAGAGCTGTATGTAACGAAATTTCATTTTAATGTATGCCAATTAGTGTACATTCAAAGTGACAATAAAGTTATTATTCTATTCTATTCTATTCTATTCTATTCTATTCTATTCTATTCTATTCTATTCTATTCTATTCTATTCTATTCTACATTTCTCAGCTTTCTCCAGTAGGCAAACCTAAGAATCTCCAATTTGGAAATTCAGAGCAACATCAATGCTTCTAGAGCTGCATTTCTACTAGTAAACTGATCATTTGTGTTGTGTTTTCAAATGGTGAATTAGGAGAATTGACCTCTGCACTTCCAGATTCCAATCATGTGCAGATACATGCTACAAGTAGTCTTCAACTTACAACTGTAATTGGATCTGGAATTTTGGTTGCTAAGTGATGCAGTCATTAAGCAAGTCACCCAACTGGATCCAACATTATGTCCCATTTTTATTACAGTTGTTAAGCAAATTACTATGGTTGTTAAGCAAATCATGCAGTCCTTAAATGAATCATGCAGTCATTTAGTGAATCTGGCTTTCCTAGTGAATCTGGCTTTCCCCAGCTTTTTGGAAGCTGGTTGGGCAGATTATAAATGACAGTCACTTTTGACATGTTTATTCAGAGTACAAAAATAACAAATACTCTCTCCTTCTATTCCAGGTTAGATCCCATCGTTGGATAGAGAACAGAAGTGAAGAACAAAGGAACAAAGGAACAAGAGGGAAGAACTGAAGTTAGGAGGAGTTCTTATACCCCTCTGGATGATCCACCTCTTCCTATACTGAGGTAGGTTCAGGTTACAGAGACCTTTGGGACTCTCTGTCCCTAACCTCACATCTATGTGTGTGCGTGACTTCAAGACACTTGCAACCCTTGTAAATGCAAGCTGGTTGTCAAGTGCCTGAATTGTAATGACTTGACAGTCACAGTAGTGCAATGGTCATAACTTCGAGGCTGGGTCGTCAGTCACTTTTTCCAAGGATGCCATGATTTTAAGCTGTCAAGAAATGAAGACGAAGACTGTAAACATTTTTAATGACCTGGCAGGACAAGACAAATAATCAATTCATCAAAGAGTTTCATGAGAAGTGGTAAATTCTATTTGGTAAACTTAGTACAGTTAGCCCTTGAATTATGACCACAATTGAGCCCAAAATTTATGTTGCTAAGCAAGACATTTGTTAAGTGAATTTTGCCCCATTTTACAGCCTCGCTGGCCGCATTTGTTAAGTGAATCACTGCAGGTACTAAGTTAGTAACCCAGTTGTTAAGTGATTCTGGCTTCCCTATTACTTTGCTGATCAGAAGGTCACCAAAGGGGATCACATAACCCCAGGACCGTCATAAATCTGACTCAGTTGCTGAGCATTGAATTTTGATCATGTGAGCATGGGGATTTGCGATGGTCATGTGTGTGAAAAATGGTCATAAGTCACTTTTTTCAGTTCTGTTGTAACTTCGAATGGTCACTAAATAAACTGTTACAAGTTGAGGATTGCCTATATTCACCCTGTCATGCCCCCGTCAGAACCTGAATCTGAGGAGGAAGACAAGCCGGAACTGGAGCCAACGGAGATTGAGAGTGTGGCTTCATTGGCTTTGGATGAAAATGGAGAGGAGCAGGCCCAGTCAGGCCAGGGCCTTTCAGGATTCAGACAGCTTGTAGGCAGGGAGGAAGTGGGGCAGGATGACCAAGAGAGGCTAAGAGGTGAACATGAGAGATAGAGCTCAGGCGATGAGCAAGGACCATCCCCTCCTGATCCTCGAGCATGGAGTGGAGAGAAGGCGAGAACAGGGCAGACTGACCTGACTACTCAGGAGAAGAGCGCCCCGCCCCTCTTCACAAGGCACACTGGGGACTGAGACTTAAGGAGACGCTGTGGGGAAGGGCATTTGTCGGGAACAAATGCTAAATTCATGGAATCTTGAGTGCCAATGTTTGAATTTTCCTGGATTCCTTGCATTCTTTCTGGCTTTCTGGATTAATTGCCTTGCTCCTTTGCTTCCTGGACTCCTCGACTTGCCCTGCTGGATTTCTTGCTTTGCAGCTGTTGTGCTCCCAGCGTGGGGCTGGACTATTTGTATCCAGAGGCTGTTGGAGGTGTGTGTGTCTCTGTATGTGTGTCTGCGTCATCACTTTGCTCTGGGACTTGCCAGAAACATGGGCGCGTTTGGGGAAATTTGGAGCAATAAAGCGGCGGTTTGAACTGCCAGGTGCCTGTGTTGTCTCTGTGCCATGCCCCGGGTCATCACACACCCAATATATTTCATTACTACCTAGACATCAAAGTGACAATTTCATTTTAAGTCCTAAAGAGGAGCAAATTGTCACTGACATCCTGGGAATCATTTCTCTATCGCTGCAGCCCAAAACGAATGTTGGAATGGAGACAATACCCCCCCACCTTAAGGCTTAAAGGATTTATTGCATTATTTCCAATCTCAACAACGTTTCAGTATCCAAGGGAGTGATACAATATCCCCCATGTCTTGCTTGTGATCTTTCTGTAGGCAGTTAAGTTGGCCACTGCGAAGACTGAATATTGGACTAGAAATCTGTGGTCTAATCCAGCACAGCCTTTAAAAAACTGTTTTCCTTTCCTCCTACTGGAACAATAGGCTACTTTTCCTATTGTGTGTGGTTGCAGCGCCCCCTCAGGACACCTCTAAGTCTGCAGCCGCTGTCATGTCCTTGCTGGCAAAGAGCCATGCACACAGTAAGTGCTTTGATTCTCTGGGTGATTGTTTCTAACCTGGAGGGAAACAATTTCCCGAGGAGAGTTTCCCAGCATGGAGATTTAGCTGGTCGATGAAATGCATTTCCCCATCTCATTCTCTCCTTGGGTCTATTGATCTTGTTCAAAAATATCCTCCTTCTGGCAAGGGGAGATGACAAGTCAGACCCTGAGCTTTCCTTCTTTAAACTAAAGAGAGAAGGAAAAGTAAATAAAGAGCGAGGACTAAGATCTCTGATCAGGCTGCTCCAATCAAAACATGATTAATTAACAACTTCTAATCTTAACCAAGAGAGGCTGATGCCAATATGGGCATGGTGAAGCGGCCGGCACCTAGGCCAGACTCAAAAGATTATCTTTACTGTACTGATCCTTACTCCCCAGAAAGCACACAAGCTCTGATCATTGCTTAAAAGTTTAGAACAAAGGTTGGCATCACTTTTATTGTTTGGATTTTTTAAATTGTTTGTTGATGCTGATGGAACAAGGCTCATTTCCTTTTCAATCACACACTATAAACAAGGTGAAGAAGAAATTTATTTGCACAGGGCTGACTTCGGCTCGTACTGAATGTAAAAAATAAGGTGGCATTCAGATGTGCATCAGGATAAGGTTGGATAATATGTACAGCTTTTTTGGACCATTGTTTACTTCCACCAGATGTTGGGATCAACCAATATCCTGAATTCAACATCTGTGTTAGTGAGGATGTTTTTGGAATAGTTATTCGCCAACACTGAGTTGAAGGAAGGCAATTTTATTCAGGACAGTGGCATTTATAGAGGAGGTTTTTTTTAAAAAAAAAACTCTCCTCCTTTCTTGGCATTCCTCTAACTGTTATTAGTCTTGGAAAGGAAACTCCCATTGGCATAGCAGAATGGCCATAGTACATCTGCCAAGGCAACAGTTCAACAAATCCATCAGCCATCTGTTTTTCCACACAGGTGCTGAGTGAACGGCAAGGAAAATGAACCGCGTGTCAACTCAGTTAGGGGAAAAATAAACTTGGAATAGTGAATATAAAGTCAAGATATGGATTTCTGTTTGGAATTACTGCCATAACTAACTCAGGTCCCAATTATATGTGGTGGCCATTGCATCTCTGTTTGCCTCATAACAATTAGCTGCCACGAAGAGTCCATTTGTGCCCAAAATATTGTAACATTGTCCCAAAACTAACTTTCTTTTTGAGTGCTATTTGGAAAGCGAAATCATCACCTCTAATGTGTACGTTTACATTTTTCTCTCAAAGGGTAGAGAGCTTGAAAAATCAGACATGCAGGCGTGTTCTTGGCTCCCTGCACTTTCTGCATTGATTACTGGAGAGCAGCCTATTTAAATCGCTCTGTAACTTTCCACGTAGATCTCAACATACAAGCAGCAGTGAGCAGCCTTTCTCTTTTCTAAGCTGGACTGGGATTGTGGAAGTCATCCATGTCACAATCCAACATCTCAGACATTAACTCTTTGCTTTTCTTATGCAAAGATCTATATGGGAAGCATTTCCTAAATGCATCCAGACTCTTATGATATCTCACACTGAAAAATACCAAGTTGAAAATACCAAGTTGCAGAACTTTAAAGAGACCTAAATCTTAAAGGATGAACATGATAAATAAGATACGAAGTATCAGACCATAGAAGTAGAACACAACTTGTAGATATTTTGTAGAAATAATCTCTTAATCTCATGAAAAATGTTAATGATCCATTGCGACTTTTGTACAAATTGATTCCCCAATCCTTTGACTGGGGACTAGTCTTTCACAAATGATGCTCATTTTTCAAAGTGGTTGATCTTTATTTTGGTATCCCCATAAACCAAAGAAGGAGGTCAAACTGTAGAACTCTGTTATCTATTTGGATTCCTTTTAAATAGCTGCATTTTGCTGTGCTCCTTGAGTGGGCAGTAAGAGCCCCAGAGCATCCCATTCTTTGTGTTTCAGCCACACAATCTCTGGTGCCTCTCTCTTCACCAAGCAAAGAAAATAGATCTTGGAATTCCTCTCAGTCCACATTCCCTTGTTTAAAACACCTTGGCTTTCCTCCCTCCCTATGCAATTCCTACCTGTGGCAATGATTACTTCTGCCTCAGAGTGAACAAGTCAAACAGAATTATGAAGCATTGGTACCACCTGGATCAATAGATTCTTTGAAGCTGCAATAATATATTGCTCTGGCTCAACGATAAGATGTGGCTCAAGAGAGAAAGTGCCCTAGGCCCAGTTATTCAAAGAGAATGATAAAAAGAGCAGTGGAGATTTTTTGGAGCCTATTAGCACTGCAGCTTGAAGCATTGTCTCTGTGAGGTGAATGTTCCTGGTGACAGCAATATGACCTGAAGAAGAATTAATGAAGCCGTATAACTTAAAAATATACAGTAAATAAGAAAGAAAATGTATTTAAAAGAAATACACTATTATTACATTCAATCAAGTCAACTCCTGCGGATTCTATGTCAGCTCTCCAAGATGCCTTATGTTCTGTCCCACGCCTGAAGCACACGGATCAGGACCAGTTCTAAAAGGTGAAGTGTTTTTATTCAACAAACCTCCACAAAAAACCCCGTTGCTATGGAATAAAACACAAGTCTAATTACCAAGTGGCTCTGACAAGTTCTCCAGCACACTCTGGGCTGAATGCCAAATGATTAGAAATAAAGTAAACACTCCTGGAAATTGGGTTACAGTTCAAGACTCACAGTGGAGCATGAAAAACCAAGCTGCAGAGGTGAACACATGAACAAGGTTTTTAAGCCGCACGAACCCCGATACTCTCTTTCTCCAAAACTAATCAGTTGTTCTCTGCAGTTGTTCTCTGTTGCCTCCTCATTAATCGCCGGGTTCTGGCATCAGCTAAGGCTTCCTCTTCACTGCTTTCAGCAACCACCAGATCCTGATAGCTTGTGGAGGGACCAGCCTCTGGCATGCTGTCAACAGCCGATTCCTCCCTTTCCTCCAACACCGACTCCAGATCTCCCTCAGAATCGGAATCGACTGCCAGATCAGTAGCACGCTGCTGAACCACAACACCTTGTCTCTCACTGCATTATGTTCTTGAAGTTGGATTTCTGTGGCTTCCAATAATCTGCCAACCCAGATCATGAGCTGTCAGCCTTTTCTTCTGTCCACCTTGCCTGCCATCATCAACTCTCATGATGTATCAAAAGTATGGTAGTTTTGTTTCATGATATTGGTTTTCAATGAATATTCTGGACCGCCTTGATTGATTCTGGATTGAACCATCTAGTATTGAACAGTTGGTTCTCTTGGCTAGCCATGAAAGACAGAGGGACTTTCACCAGCACTATGGCTCAAGGAATCTTCTTTCTCTTGACTCTTGTGCAGAGTCCAGCTTTTGCACATTGTACTATGGAATAGCATTCAGTTAATAATTCTAACTTTTGTATTGATTGAAATGACTTGATTTTTTCATGCATTTACCTAGACCTTTCAATGTTATGTTTCTCTAAATGTCTTTTGCAAAATTCTGAGTGTAGAAAATTGTAACTGTCAATTGCTTCTATCGTCTTAACTTCAGTTCTGCAGTGGAAATGAATGATTTTATTTACCAATTCAGTCTGAATCTAAACTATAGTTCAGGAAGTTGATTTAATTCAGAAAATTTAACAATTTCTTTTAGTTACAAAATATTTATGTGCTTGAAGGCAAATGAAGCACTGAGGGAAAACAACTCAGAATATTACTTTTTAAGCATAACTTAGATCTATGTGTAATCCAAAAATGCCCTTGAAAATAAAGGTTATGGTTGAGGTTGGAGCTGCATGTTGGCTCTGCATTCATCCTCCTCTTCCTTCTTTGTTCTTGCATTAGAAAAAAATCTAAAACAAAATAAGTTAGGTCAGATTCAGCTATTATGACTCAACTATTCTAAAAACTAACCATGACTAAATAGAATATGCCATTCCAAAATTCAAATAAGCACTCCTATAAAATATACATTATCTATTATTTGTTATAGGTCATCTTGGCAGAATCAAGATATTCCTCAGATATCTAGAATGCTAAATGAAGCGGAATGCTCTTGAACTGTAGAAGTGTAAAACAGCTGCCAAGATTAACAAGGAATGAGTTATTGATAGTTTTTGGCCTGTTAAGTCCTGGTTATTTTAAAAGGGAATGTGCTGAGGAACCTTCCATTGTCTAAGTTAATTGTTATGGCCCACTTGTTATTTTCACATCTGACTCAAGGGAGGGAAAAAGCTTGCTCAGATTATAACAATAAATAGAAGAAACTCAACAGGTTCATATTACACATGAGTTCAAATTAAATGTCAATTTTCCATTGAAGTGCTAACCTTTATAATTCTATGGGCAGAACAGGAGGGAGACCTTTGATCTAAAGCTACAGACATGAAGTGTCTGTTATTATAATAGAGGCCTTTATGTGTGTGAAGTCTAAGGTTAGATGACTGATGGGTGGGTGATGCAAGAGAATAAGAGGGTCAGAGAAAAATCACTTTTGCCCTTGCTAGAATATTCACAGCCTGCTGAACATTACCGAGGGGCCAAGGGAGGCCCACATAATTTTAGCAGTAGCTTCTGGGAATATTCTTAGAGGATTTCTTCCACATACCTCAACATTTATTGCAACTCTGTCCTAATAGAACCTAATTCTACTAAGATTTTATTTAACCTGGAAGGAGAGAAATGAGAAATTTTTAAAGTGCAGTTACCCCACGTGATACTATTATTCCTCCACTTGGTTGGGGATTATCTAGTTATATTATTTATTTACTTATGTATTTATATCCCACCTTTATTATTTTTACAAATAACTCAAGGTGACAAACATACCGAATGCCCCTTCTTCCTTCTATTTTCCTCACAACAATCCATGAGGTGAATTTATTACATGAAGGCTAAAATGCAGTTGTCACACAAGGTTGCTGCTATTTTGCTATTGCTAGAAGCAAATCTGTACCCTGCAATCTCTATGTTTTGAAAGGGAGAGAGTTGCTCCATGAGGAAGTGCTTTTTGTCCATACCAATTCTCCTCATGCTGGTTTCATGTGTGGTGCAACTGTAGAATTGCTAGAAGTACAGGTAGCCCTCAACTTACAACCTCAATTGAGCCCAAAATTTATGTTGCTAAGCCAGACATTTGTTAAGTGAATTTTGCCACAGTTGTTAAGTGAATCACTGCGGTTGTTAAGTTAGTAACACAGTTATTAAATGAATCTGGCTTCCCCATTGACTTTGCTTGTCAGAAGGTCGCAAAAGCGGATCACATGACCCTGGGACACTGCAAGCGCCATAAATATGAACTCATTTCCAAGCATCCAAATCTTGATCACGTGACCGTGGGGATGGCGCAACGGTCATAAGTGTGAAAATCATAAGTTACCTTTTTCAGTGCTATTGTAACTTTGAACGGTCACTAAATGAACTGTTGTAAGTCAAGGACTACCTGTACAAGTTGTGGTAGGTTGGGATAATCTAATACCATTGTCCTCTTCATCTTATTTCAAGCTTTCCCACCGTGTCCCCCCAAATCTGTCTCCCTCTTCATTCCTTTTCTCCGCTTAACATCCAGGTTCAGAAAACAATTAGGTGGGGCCGTTGATGGATCCGTCTCTTACAGGGAGCGTTAGGGATGTATAATAGTCTTTTTTTTTTTTCTGTAAGTTAGTTATCACTTCCAGGTCTAGGCTACAAAAATCTGGACAATATCTCCTTGGTGGCAAAGGAATACAGAAATCTGAAACTCCTTTCTGCATCTTGTGGCTATTCAGAGTTTTGCAGGCCTGATCTGGCAGCACTGAGCAAACCCTTTGCCTGTGTTTGCAGCTGTTTGCTGCAATCGGTGCCTACCCTAGGGCCTGATTAGCATAGAGCTGATGGAGCCTGGCTTGGGCTTTTGTCAAGAAATACTACAATTTGTAACAGCCTTTGGGGAAGGCTTAATTTTCATGTCTCCTTAAGTCAGGTGTTGCCATCAGTAGGGACTCATTATTACAGCATCTCCTCGTTCCGATGAAATCTGTGATTTTGTTGGCATACCCAAGGCTTTTTTCTCTTGCTGCCGTAGAGATTTTTCTCTGCACCAGGAAGGGAGAAGAAAAAGACTGAAAGAAGCCTTTGTGCACAACTCTTCATTTCCTGAAAATACACACACACAAATACACCTTGCAGAAGTGAAAGTCTACCTGGAGTTTAACAAGCTGATTAATTCTGATTTCTACGACAAGCTATTGCAGAGGAGAGAAGGGAGGAAGGCTTGTTTTCATTTTTTTTGACAGGCTCAAGCATAGCCTGATGCAGACATCCTGTGGGGAGAATAAAAGGCATGGTGGTTTTTTTTTTCCCCCTTGATGTCTTTGACAGACAGGGCATGCTTGCTTTTATAGGAGCCTAGGAACGGGGTACTCAGAGTCGCTTTCAAGCAAAACAGTGAAGCGATTTGCAAGAAACCTCAGGAAATACAATCCTGAGATGGTAGGACTTAGCTGGGCACCATTCCCTCCTTCTCTCCCCATCCCACCCCAAAGCCATAGCTATGGTTTTTATGTCACCGGGACAAGGCAACAGCAGTGCCGAATAACCATGGCCACAGAAGCGAGTCCCAAATATTAGTCTTTGAAGCTTTACTTTCTGCAAATGATCTTACAGCACCTTTTTCCCTTTGGAAAAAATCGTTAGGTTCTCATTACATGTGACTGGAAAAGCTAGCCAGAGGAAATTTCCCATTCCAGCACCTTTTCTAATTCATGCTGTAGCTGTTATACACACACACAAACATACACACACAATTATTATAATTTTAATCAGGCTGTTTTGCTGCCAGAAACATTGGAAGGAGGCCCAAGGTGAGAGGGAGCAGCTTAGGCCTTTTAAGAGCGTCTAGCTCTGGCTTGAAGGCTTCTTGATTCTCAAGTGTGTAGGGGTATAATATATTAAGCCAGATTTTTGTTTTGCCTTATGTTTTACTAAAATATGGTACATTTTCTTAATTTTTTAAGGCTGCTTATCCTCTGAATCAGTCGTGCATTACATGCCAATTAATCCCAAGTTTTCTTTTGAAAGAAACTCATGTCAGGTTTTTAAATCAGACTTCATTTTCACTTTCGGTCTCCTGCAGTGCTTGGAGTCGACCAACCTGTAGTAAGGGCAGAGAATTTCACAGTCAGGACCTCTGTGTAAGAAGCCCCCCTTATGGATTAATATGTGAACACGAACAGGTTGAATTTGGCTGGCTTGCCATCTGGCAGGCAGTACAACTCCTTCAAAATAGAGATCATATTTTTGTAGAGGTTGTTGTTTTCACCAATTCAGCTGCGATCATCTGCACCTGTGCAGCTTCTATGCTAAGCTCAAGAGCTGCCCCCTGAAAGCCCTCTGCGATCATCTAATTGTGAGGTTACTGCCACATTTATTTGATTTATATCTCACAGCATACTGTACACCGTGCTTCCTCCTTGTGTTACTCCTATAAAAGCAACTCAATGAGATGAATTGGGCTGAGAGAGAGTGATTGGCTCACCCAGTTGGCTTCTGTCTTAAGGGTGGACTAGACTTCATGGTCTTTTGGTTGTTATTCCAACACATTTATTATTATAGCAAACTGGCTCTTGGGTAGAAAGGGCCAATAAAAGGAAATGGCATAAAGCCAATGTAGCTGGCCTTCTAACTCAAAAGTAATCTACAAATGTATACATCTGCTAATTATTAAAAATGTAACAATATTAAAATTATATCACTCTCTTTTTCATAATTTTCATTTTTTAAAGCCAGAATGGTTTGGACCACTCTGGATCTAAGAGAGAAAGATAGAGTTTTTATCATGCTCATTGAATAACTAAAGGATCTCTGCAAAGGTTCAACATTCCTAGGTTATTCACTATGGTTGACGGACAATCCAAAATTGAAGAGGCACATTTGCCACCATATTAACATATCACACCCCACTTCACTGTATGACCATTTGTGATAGATTCATCTAGAGCAGGGCTGTCAAACCCCCGGCCCTCGGGCTGGATGCAACACACACATAGGCCATGTCCATGCCCCATTTAACGAAGGGGAAAAAAGTTCCGATATGTCACGTGACACTGCCGTGACGACATGACACCCCTGATCTAGAGGTGAAACAGCCCTGAGGAGAGAAGGAAACGTTGCAGAACATTGCTTCAATGGCCATGAAACCAGGATATTGACACTCAACAACATCCTCTTGCTAAAAGAGGAACAACTGCCACAGAGTACTCCAATCTCTCAAGCTATCCAGAAGAAGGCTGGTTGCCACAAAACCTATGGATCAATATTCATAGTGTAACTGATAGAGAATTTCACAGACCATGAATATCAGCTGTTGTAAAGGAATTGGAATATTGTACCCTTAAACTGCAGTATTTGCAGTTTGCATTGTGTTTTGATAGTTTCAGCCAAGAGGTGTGTAACCAGATCTGTGTGTAACTAAAGCACTGTGTACTTCAGGCATTCACAAAGAAACTCTCGGGGGATATTTGCACAAAGAAATGTCTCAGTGATTTCTGGAATAATGAGTACATTTGAGAACTTTGGATCTGCTCACAAAGAAAGCCAGCTGCACAATCCAGCAGATCAATTATTTTACATATAGGTTATATTTGTTCAGCTGCTGCCCATCATTCTGCTTAAACCATTCTTGCGTGTTAGTATGAGCCCCTTCTCCCCCACCACACACACCCATAACAATCTCAATTAAGAGTTGCATGTCCTTCTGATAATTCTATCAAAGAATGAACCCAATGGATTCTGGTTAAGGCAACAAAAACTTAGTCCCTTTTCTTGCTTTTGGATTACCTCCCTTGTCCCCTTCCCCATTCCTCATATTAAGCTAAGAAAGCAATTGGTTCTGTTGGATATAAGAAGTTATGCAAAGGGCATACATATAAAGGCTCCCTCAAGTGAAGCTTTACTCTCAGTGACTTCTTGGACATATCTATGACCTTTTCTTGGCAAAAGAAAGGGATATGGTTTACTGTTGCCTTTCATTTGTTTTACAAGTCTAGCCTATAGCCACGCAGTTTAGTGGTATTTTGCATCCATCTACTGACCAAGTGTCAGCCTTTCCAGGTAATCAAACAGGAAACAAGACTAGATGAGCTAATTCTACTTTATTGTAAGTCTACATTAATAGAGTTTTGCAAGTCTGAAAGTACAAACTTCCCACTATCACTTTTAACTGTGTTACAGGTGTCAAATTCATGGCATCATGTTGCTGTCACATGACATTTCATGACGTTTTTCCCATTCGCAAGCTGGGGTGGGTGTGGCCTGCGCATTATGCATCCAGCCCATGGGCTGCCAGTTTGACATCCCTGAACTATGGGATCAATTAGGGCGGGTCCTCCTTCCTAAGTTTCTTTCTCTGACTGTTAAGCCATCTTTATTGTTATTTTCCTGTATGCACAATGGCACACATTCAAATGAAATTCTGATGCACCACTCTCAAAAATAAGAAAACACTACCCACCAAACAATGTCACCATCCCAAGGGTAATAATAATAACAATATAATCAGCAAATCCCAAAATGCCATATTATATCCAAATCACACACACACACACACATTTATACAGTATGCTGTATATACTCGAGTATAAGACTAGTTTTTCAGCCCTCAAAAAGGGCTGTAAAAACCACCCTCGGCTTATACTCGAGTCAACTAATTTTCAGGGCTAA